>VZRR01003444.1:26941-41351 GCA_013398015.1 Oreocharis arfaki | reverse complement strand
AGGAAAAAAAGTTATTGCGCAGTTGTAATTGCAGCCAGAGAAGAGCAGGGTGAGAACAGGTGAGAGGAACAACTCTGCAGACACCAAGGTCAGTGAAGAAGGAGGGGGAGGTGTTCCAGGCACTGGAGCTGAGATTCCCCTGCAGCCTGTGGCACAGACCACAGCGAAGCAGCTGAGCCCCTGCAGCCCATGGAGGACCATGGGGCACAGAGATCCATCTGCAGCCCACAGAGAAGACCCATGGAGCACACTGGAGCAGGCAGATGCCTAAGAGGAGGCTGTGACCTCATGGAAGGAGGCTGTAACCCCTGTGGAGAGAGGAGACCACGCTGGAGCAGCCTGTGCTTGAAGGACTGTACCCCATGGAGTACTAACCCACACTGCAGCAGTTTGCAGAGAGCTGTTGCTCATGAGATGGACTCACATCGGATAAGTTCATGGAGAACTGTCTCCTGTGGGAAGGACCCCCTGGGGGAACAGGAGAGTGACTCTTCCCCCTGAGCAGCAGGTGAAACCATGGGCGATGAACTGACCATAACCACCATTCCCTGTCTCCTTGTCCTGCTGTGGAGGATGTAGAGCTGGGAAGGAGGGAGAGGTGAGAGGAAGGTGTTTTGAACTCATTACCCTGTTCTGATTTTGTTAGCATTAAATTCAATTAATATCTTTAATTCTAGCCTGTTTTGCCCATGATGGTATTCAGTGAGTGATCNAACCACCATTCCCTGTCTCCTTGTCCTGCTGTGGAGGATGTAGAGCTGGGAAGGAGGGAGAGGTGAGAGGAAGGTGTTTTGAACTCATTACCCTGTTCTGATTTTGTTAGCATTAAATTCAATTAATATCTTTAATTCTAGCCTGTTTTGCCCATGATGGTATTCAGTGAGTGATCTCTCCTGGTCCTTATCTCAACCCATGAAGCCTTCGTTATATTTTTCTCTTCCCTGTCCAGCTGTGGAGAACAGTGAGAGAGACACTTTGGTGGATGCCCTGCATCCAGCCAGCATCAACCCACTACACAAAGAAACCACTGAAGATTCAAAAATTTGAGCTAACAAGCACATGTGTGACTAAGTACACTAACTGTATAATACTCATCTACTATATGCAAGAAGTGACTTATTTCCCATTTAATTTGTAAAAGGATCTTTTGATGAGTTTTTTGATTCAACTTGCCAAGTTGTTCATAACCTGTAAAAGTATTTCTAAACAAGATTACAACCTTGTACAAATCAAGCTGCTTTGTAAAAGCCAGAAGTCAAACAAGGTCTTGTAGAATGCCAAGAGGTACTGTCAAGCTTCACTCCATTAAACTCGTTACATAGTTTTCCATTAACACCAAACCAAACCTTAGAAATAACAATGTAGGCTGAAGGAAGTGAAATAAATCCATCTAACCAGATGCCTATCGGCCAATCGCAAGCATATACAGAAGTGCAGAAGTAAATCCCTTATCTCCAGACCACACTGTAACTCAAACCCATCTCTCAGCACCCTCCTGAGCCTCAACCAAAGCTGAGTACACATAAGGCCCACTCAGCTCACAGAGAGGCAACCGCAGTAGTTCAAGAACAACAGCACCACAAGAGTGCTGGTACATCCTCAGATGTTCCCTGGGCAGGCTCTGAGCAAGCCTTTCCAGGTGAATCTAAGAAGAAAGCTGCAGAGCTTGGGTAGCCCAATTCAGCATCATGGGAACTTGAGGGCTATTTACAGGGATGTGGGAACCCTTTTTTATGCTACAATAATTGTGTAAATATCTTGGCTTGATCAAAGGATGATCAGAAATGTAGCCACAAAGTCCAGTTCATTTAATCCTTCCTAGTGTTTCTCAGTGCAACACCCTTAAAATGGCTCCTCCAAGAGGCCTGGCACATAAAAATAGTACTTGTGTAAGTATGATGGACTCCTACATGTGCCCTATGATTGCTATGTGCCAACAGTACATGTTCCAAGATTTTAAAGATGTTTCACAAAGTACAAGACAATGCTTATGACTGCACTGCCAATAAGATTTGTCTAGCAACAACAACAACAACAAAAACATAAAAAGTACAGGGTACATAAAAAGCAGGGCAGTTGTTCACAGCACTATTTTTACCTTCTGATTTGCACAACAGCAAAATGCAGCAAAGAGCAAGTTTGGGGAGAAAGTATCTGCACTAAGTATTTTAAAAATCGGATCATTTAAATACTTTTATTCAGAACCATATCCACAGGAGCCTTGCAAGAAGTACAGAGTTTGGAATAGATGCAGATGGCAATCCTTCTGCAGGATGGAAAAATCCCACTCTCATTAGACAACGTCACTTGTTCATCTATATTCCTGTTTCAGCTAATGATGGCTGTGTTACTTTTACCTTATGACTCATTTTCAGCATGCTCTGGTTTATCAGCCATAATTTCAGTTGTCAGTCACTGTGTCAGAACACAGCTCCCTGGGAGCTGTTCTGTACTGTCAGCACGAGTAAGCCCACCACTGGAGATCTGCACACACTCAGCAGCCAGTCACTTTCAGACCTTGGAATGCGTCTATCTTTTAAGCCTGAGTTGTCTAAAAGTTCCCCACCCATCCACCCACAGCACCATCTGTACTGAAACATCAAGAAGAAAGCAAAGAAATTTTACTCTGTAATTGCCAGATTTAAGCCAAAAGATGGGTGAAGGCTGGAGAGCTTTTCAAAGGTACTCCCCCCTCATGACACGAAGATAAAAGAATAGATCTCCTCAGGGCACATTTCAAACATGTGGTGCTAAAAGCTTAAGTATGCCTGAAGCTTGATCGAGAAGAGCAGGAACAGAATATGCCATTCTATCCAGCAAAGTCCCACTTAACAGGCCTAGATGGACATGTCCCGGCAACTTGAACAACACTGGCAACATCAGACATGAAAACAGTAGGCTCTGCCTAAAGGATCAGTGTCCTGGTTTCAGCTGGGATATAGTTAATTTTCTTCTCTTAGCTACAGTGCTGTGGTCTGGATTCAGTGTGAGAATAACACTGATAGCACACTGATGGTTTAGTGGATGTTGAGCAGTGCTTACTCTAAGTCAAGGACTTCTCAGTTTCCCATGCTCTGCCAGGGAGCAGGTGCACAAGATGCTGAGAGGGACCATGGCCAGGATAACTGACATGAACTGGCCAAAGGGATATCCCCTACCACAGGACATCATGCTGGGTACATAAACTGGGAGGAGCTGGCTGGAAGCCACCAGTCACTGCTTAAGCATGGGCTGGACTTTGGTGAGCAGGTGGTGAGCAAAGGCACTCTGCATCACTCATTTCTGTTGCATTTTATCCCTCTCCCCTTTTCTTTACAATTATAATTATTACTGTTGGTTCCATTACTATTATTGTTTTATTTTACTGAATTTCAATTATTAAACTGTTCTTATCTCAGCCCATGGGTTTTACTATTTTTTTCTAATCCCCTCCCTATGCAACTAGGGCATCCACTCCTTTTGCAAGACAATGATCTCCATATACAAAAGTCAATTATCAGTCTGTATCTTTGCCTGCTGAAGTCAATGCAAGTTCCAGACAGCATTGACCAAGGCTCCAGAGTTAAAAGAAAAACCAACTCACAAAAATGACTGTAACAGAGTATTTCTGCCACTCCTATGAGAATATCAGAATCTCCCGTGAATGAATCCAATTACATCATTTAACAAATACATTTCATTCAAATTCTAGCTTTCTCACCAGTCCAGCCAGTATAGGCAGAGCAGTCATGTGGATCTGCTGTCTTCAGCCCTTCCTCCATTTGTTGCAGGAGGTCCTTGATTTTTGCCTGGATCCGTTTTGAGAACCGAGCATTGACCTGAAAGCAGGAGACAGGGAATGAGCCAGAAAAGAAAAGAATACAACAATGCAAAGTGCCTGCTCCACTTTCTTGTTTGGGAAGAAAACCAAACCAAACCAAGACCAATCAAACAAAAAATTACTAGGAAATAAATAATAAATACAGCAATCACAAGCATCAAGGTGGTTCATCTTAAGTGTGTCTCATGTAAATGCATTCTGACTACATTTTAGAGTAACTTATAAGTATCTACATGAGACAAAAATTATCTGTGGATTCTTTGAAGTCACACAAAGACCAGCTATGGACACTGTGACTGTATATAATTCTAATCAGGGTCCTGGTAGCAAGACTATGTTATGGACAAGCACAAGCCCCATGTTATAGGTGCTTGCTCTCATTACAAGGTCCCTGCACATCCTTTGTAGCACTACAGAGCAGGAAACAGCCCAAGGAAAAGAAATGTTCATACACAAGACAATCAAGCCAAAGAGGATGAGTAGAAGTAGCTCGGCAGCTTCAGCTCAGGCATGAAGGCAAAGAAACAAGTCTTTGATTTTACACACTGCTTGCTTTTACTTTTGACCGATAAAAGTTTATATAAATGAAATATATGAAATATAACAGAGGATACTTTACTCTTGCCAACATTTCTCACTAATTATGCACACTTCACAGGAAGATAAGTTACTGATTACTCCTTAAAGCCTATGGAACATGGAAATTAGCATGCTAGTAAGGTAAGTTCTTGCCCGACTACAGCACTTCCCAAAAGTGCAGGGTTTGGATAAATTACGGGTCCTGGATGCCACCACGCAACTGATTAGCCAAGACGTACCACATTTTGTACACTTGTGCAGAGTGGAACTGCAAATAAAAAACAGTGATTTCAAACATCCATCCAACAGATTCAGAAATCAGAAAGATTTTAAGAATTGCACAAGGCTTCTGACACACCAGAAATCTCCAGGGTCAATGGTTCAAATCCATTTAAGGATATCCATGGTAGGACAGGAAGGGAGAAGGAAATTGTGCCATTATATCTCACATTGAACACATATCATTCTAGAAACAAGCTAGAGACACCTTAACCTTCTCTAGTATCTCTAGAAATAGCAACCAAACACAGCAGGCATCTGAAGCCTGCTACTCTTCAGCCTTAATATGGTAAGTACCTTTCTGTTAGGGAACTGTACTATCCACATCACCACCATCCCACCACCCTCCCATTTTTGACTAGTTCAGTGAAGTTTCAACACAAAGCAAAACCTTCCCCAAGGGCAGGGCTTCTCTCCTTCAAAAAACAGCTATGCCAATGCTAAGGCATATGGTGAAACAGCATGAGGATATTCACGTGGATGCATCCAGGCATAGAGCTCAGCTTATCTGACAAGAGTGAACTAAGGCTTCAGACTCCCCATTTATTTACCTACTGCACATCACAAGCATGCTGGTTATCTTTTTGTTCTGACAATACACCTGCTGCTACCAAATCAGTATATTTTATATCAAACATCAGATTAAATTACTTAGAGGTAGGAAGGGAATACTAGGACATCAGGATGCCTGGGTTCTGCATTGAAACCTCAGTCTTATACAAATAATTATGTCAGATTGTTAATCCTTCTCTCTAGAATGCGAATTGTAACTTACTTGTCTTGAGTCAGTGCTTGGAAAAGCACAGATGAAAAGATATTTTTATTTATATTTTTATAATTATCTGTAAACCCAAACAAAGCTACTCCCAAATTTATGTCCCTGTGAATAGGCTGCAAGTGGCAACAAAGTTTCCCACAGCTATCTACTCCTCCACCACTGCCTCTCTTTTTTCTGTTTGCTCTCAAGCTTTCACAACTGAGCACTGTCACTGATTACTTCATAAGATTCCCCTATAAGTTTGTAACAGATCCTTACATGCACTAGAATAAATCAATTACATGAAGAAATGAATGTTGAAAGATGGCTTTAGAAGATTTAAAAACTTCCTTCAAGGAATCTTAGGGCAGCATTACAACTGAGCATAACGCTCACTTGTGTGGAGCGCAGACCGATTTTCATCAGAAGCACATTCATCTTAAGAGGATGTTTCCAGCTGGCATTCAGCCTTTTCTGCAGGTGACTTGTGATTTCTGTAGGGACAAATGAAAACCAGGATGCCTGATCTCTGATAACCAGTGGCACATTTACTTCTGGTTCACAACAGACTGGGTGATAGCAGGAGCTGAAGTGTATCTTTAATTAGAAAAGGCTCTCTCCAGGAATTCAAGTGCTGCATTACTCGGGTGCCGCTGCAGAAAGAAGAACCACTATCATCCCAAGCACTGCTCAAGTTTTATACAGTCAAAACAAAAAAAGAGAGCTCATTCCTCATTATACCAAATAGAGCCTCATGCCATATTGGTTATGGTAACTAGAAAGGCTCATTATCAGCACAAAAAATGAGTAATGCAGAAAAAACGAAATATATTGGTTTGGAAATTAATCATTTTGTTATTTATTTGAACCATATAACTTTTTCCATTGTAGTGAGACAGTAAGCAAAGCTACATCCCAATACAAAGCCTTCCAAAGCCAACAAAAACGTGAAGAATGTACTTATGTAACATCACTCACCTTTGGCACTAAAGACAAACTGCCTAAATTATGCTGTCCTTGCTAACAATACATGTTTCCCCCTATCTGCTTTCTTTCATTTGTGGGGTTTCTAAAGAGAACTTAACTCATCTTCTCTTGTAAATTCAGCACTAGAACTACAAACCTATAATAGAGCACGGTGTTAATAACACCAAGGTCATGGGTTTGGTCCCCATACGGGCCATTCACTTAAGAGTTGGACTCAATGGTTACAGGTCCATTCCAACACAGAATATTCTGTGATACTGCCATTACAAAAAATACATCACGATGTAAATAAAAATCTCCTAAAACCCCCAAACATTTCACTTGCAGCCAACATTACAATAACATACCAATTCTTACTGACCTACCTCTCCATTGCAGCTATATCCAGCTTTACAGCCATGGCCTTAAAACAAACCAGAACCAAGAGCAGATGAGGCAGTAAGAAGCTGCTACGTATGTACTTTATATCACAATTTCTGGTAGGTAAGAGAAGTCTGAAACTTTAAGGTCTTGCACACGCATTTGGACCAAATATCACAGTGCTGATATAAGTCTGACAATGCAACCCTGAGGCCTCATGGCACTCCTTTTGTTATTAAAAGTAACACTCTGGTTTGACAGACACAGGATGAGTAATCTCATTTGCATTTGTCAAAGACATTTAGACAGCCATGTGCTGATGAAAAACACATCTTGGCATTTACTTGCTCCTGCCATCCATGCTAAGGAACTTGTGCAGAGTCACAGCAGGGCAATGGAGACCTGAGCTCACAACTTCCTCACAAGCTGCCAATGTACCGATCTTTCTTGCCACCACCAGCTCCCAAAACAACCATCTTTCTCTTAACCCTATTTTAATTCATCAGGTTTGGAGGACTGATGCTATGTGCAAAACCAGACTGCAGAAGTAAGCAACTGATTCTGCAGAAGTAGAAAGGAGATTACCTATACGCACAGGTAGTGCTACCTACCAAACAAGCAAAATACACTTCTATTTCATCTCACTTTGTTGCTGGTGATGTGTAGAACAGGACACATAACATGGTGCTGCGTTGTCTTCCAGTCAAAATGTATTTCAAAGAGAAGAAAATACAGCTCAAGTTGGTACTGCAGCAAGAACTCATTCAAAAACCAAACTCGCATAGAAGATTGCAGAAAAGACACTGGTGAGGAAGAATGGACTAGGGAAAACTCATGGTTCTACTGAAATGAGGAATCTTGGCTGTACTGAAGTCATCGGGAACTTTGCCACTGACTGTAAGGGAGCCAGGCTTCACACCCATTGGAACATGGATTTATTGAAGCAGGATGAGGTCTCATGCTCACCTCCAGGAGTTCCTGCAAAAGCAGGCCAGAAGGGATGGCAGTAGGATCCCATATGCAGAATCTAGCAAGGTCTGCTAAGAGGTGACCAGCCTTTTTGTACAGAAGAACAAGCTCTATTTTTACCTAAGTCAAAAGACTCTTACAGCTCCAAGAGCAGCGCCTTCTCTGAAAATACCAGATACTGTGGAAGCTCATCAACCAGCCTCTGAAACACTCAAACACAGTTCTCTGATACTTTTCAGACAAGTCCTCCAGAAACAAATGCCAGTTCTGCAAAACCACATGCTTAATAAACGCTTTGAAAAATTGGTCTGTAGAACACATTGCACTGTTTTTCAATGATCTGTCACTTAGTGCCATACATGTGAAAATGGGGAAAGATGTAAAACTAAAATAAAGAAAAAAGAAGGGGTTAGGGAGGAACAGCTCAAGGAATCAATAGCTGTAGACAAATTCCTACACTGCTACAAATGCCAGCTTAGGAATAGGCTTTAAACACAGGCATCACTGTATCTCAGAGGATATAAGGGCATGAAAAACATCATTAAAAGGCAAACATTCAAGTTACAGAAAGAATTATTTAAAGCACGTAAGAAATAAGAAGACTGAGTCTCTAACGCATTTGTGTGTGAGAGAAGCTCTATGTCTCATTGGTTACAGGATAGCAAAAACCCAAAGCTTAAAGATTTAGATCATCACAAAGAATCATCAAAAAGCTCCGGATTATTGGTAACAAAAATAAACGTGATTAACAGATAGCTTACATTTTGGGAAATGGAGACTGATAAAGCAAAAGAGCAATACTGAAAATCACTGGTCCTCCAGGTAGCCTAACACCAGCATGCTACTTCTTGATAGCTGAGAAAATAAAAGTCTGTTCTGAGTATGATTTGAAGTCACTCACTACACTGAAGTCTCTGGCCAAGCTGTGACATTTTTAGACAGTCTTCAAGTTGTAAAAAAAGCTAAAACCTCTACCAATTCTGCCTAAATTACCTCAATAATATCTCGGCGCACAGAGAGCAGATATATTCCACATATTGAGCTTGACAGCAGATCAGTGCAGTTAGACCCAAGTAAAATTTCTTTTCACCAGTAAGCAAGTACCTGTTATTGCACTTGCCCACACAACTAGCTGGAGCAACAACTCATTAACATGCAGGTCTGCAAGATAAAACTAGAAAGTGACGAAGAGTGGATGGATGTGAGACAATTTAATCAGAACTTGGGGTTTGAGTTTACAAAGTATTTTCATTCAGAACTGGTTGACTAAAAGACAGGCTTAACTCTGTGGTTAAAGTGTTGTACTGCATAGCAGGAGAGGCTTTCACTACAAAAGCACCAGAAAAGCCCTGAGCAGCATTCAGTGCTGATCTGTGCTGTAGGAAAGAAGCAGCAGGTCTTCCTCTCGGGCTCTGTACAACTGCCAGGAGTCAGTGAGGGACAATGAAGTACAACAAGATGATTTGCAGGCTCAATTGAAACCAAGACTCTCAAAAAGCAAAACAAACTTTACTTCTGAAGAACAGAGAATACTGCAAATCTTGGTTATTTCAGAGTCTCCAATCAAAACAGCATATGCCTGAGTTGGGGAGCCAGGAAACAGCCAAAAAAGTAACAAGCTCAAGAAATGCTACTATCTCATCCCACGTCTCTGGAAAAAATGGGAAGAATTATTTAGTGGCTCTGGAGGTCAGATTTTGCCTCCAGTGCAATAAAGTGTGTAATTCCCACTAGTATAAGTTGTTGCTGAGTCAGTCCCAGAATAGAGAGAACTTGCTGCTCTCAGTTAGATAAATAAAATGCCCAGTGAGACAACCCCCAAAAAAATTTTAAAAAATCCAAAACCCAAAAAAACAAAGGGAGAAAAAGAGTGAGGCTATGACAAAAAAACCCTATATATATATATATTTAAAAATATATTTTACAGAAGGAAGACTGAAAGCCACATAAAGGGATTATCAGAAGTAGCAGGAGATTGAGAAAGCATTAGGAAACTAAACACTACTAAATCACCCAAATAATAAATCTAAGTAAATATTCTATACCACCATTAATACATATTTGCCAATGAGCACCATTACCTTTAAAACAGGTTCCCTGTAAGGAGCCCCCTGCAAAGCCTTATTAAGTACATCATACACATTTCTCAGAACATACCATTTTTTTCTAATATTATTAAAACACCGTGGCAAGTCAGGAAAAACTCTAAAAGAATTGGCCTAAAAAAGAATTTAAAGTTTGGGCATTCTAGTGACCAATCCATAAAGTTTGAACCCAATTTCGCTGCTCTCTTATGATTCCACAACAAATTCAGACAATCTTAAAGTGAGGGCTGGGATTGTGTTAATTCCTTGATGACAAGGATGCTTTTTTTTTTTTTGCACAAACACAAAATTCACATCATTGTCTAAGCCTCCACCTTCCCCTGGCTGAGCAGACAATATCAGGCTGCCTTTTGTTCCCAAGTCACTGACCTGTAGTCATTGTGAAGGAGGATCCCAAATCACAACTGACTAAACTATAAATGTAGCCACAGGGCTGTGGTGGCTCTGAGGACAGTGGGCAATCTGAGGTGGACATTGGTGGGTCACCCATGGAGGCAGGTCCTTAAACAAGCCATCACCACCCCTCAGCAGCAAGCTCTCCTCACCTTTTTCCTTCCCAGGAAATCCGTTAGAGCTTTGTAACTCTCTACCACGCTAGGGAACTAAGAACTAGGGAGTGCTCTTTGTTATGAATCTATTAATTTCTCTGCCTCTCCTGACCATCTGCATTTCCATTTTGAAAACTTTTGGACCACTTTGAGATAATATCTATAGGTACCTTTTTAGGCTAAGGTATCACTATGAGGTCCACATGAAAAGAAAAAAGGCTACAAGATATATATTTAATTGAAAGATTCATCACTTATTAAACAAAGATTTACATTTAAAATTATGTTTCTTATTAATCTAGAATTAATGCTGTCTGATGAATTATTGGCTTTCTCAGACAAGCTACAGAAGCAATTTAAGTTCATGATACTTTAATGGCGAAGAAATCTAGTTATGAAAACAGTGAATTTCAACGACATGAGGAGAGCCCACACAGATAGCTGCAGTGTTTACTGTGACTATTTATAAGAAAGCAAATCAGCAACCTAAATTCTGCTTCTCCTACTCCCATACCTTCAAGATTTCTGAACTGTATTTTACCCACACACACTTCCATATGCAGCACTTTGTCCCGATTGTCTCACATTTCAGACATTGCCTTGAAGAGCTTCTTGTCCTTTTATCAACCAGGTCAATTTTAGATGGCAATCCTGACAGACTAAGAAATCAAACGGAGGGATTAATAATGCATTGCCTTCCATGACAACGGCAGAGCCCTGCACACCTCAGGCTGTCATTACGTGAGTCACTCAGCAGCAGATGGGAAGAAGGAATTATGCAGTGCACTGAGGCTTTCTGAAAGATGCTCTCATTTTTAGGAAACCTGTGTGCTTGTGTACAGAAGTTTACAGAACGCTGTGTAAAGTCCTTTTGTCTTCGCTGGGGCTTTAGACAAGCAAAGGCATTTCTCTGATGGAATGAGAGCCTATTAAATGCAAAAATAAAATAAACTAAAACATAAACTGAAAATCACAAACAATAACAAAAAAGCATCCCAAAGCACCCATCACAAAGTCTCATAAAAGCATAGCACTAGGAGTGACAGCATACAAATACTTTAAAGAATATAAATACACAGAAATATACTCACAGCTATATTCTAGCTCAGAAATATGAAAGACAACTCCTCAGATTTTGCAGATGCAAAACCAAAAAAAATACACTTGCTTGTCTTCTCCTATGAAACACACAGAATTGCTGTACTTACATGGTTTTAAGGCAGACTTTTTTTTTCCAGAGGCACTTCATCCTTCTGAACGTAACAAAGCCCAGACACCTTTTATCAAATACATGGCAACTCAGGTGCTCTAACATATTTTCTGAACACACCTGCAGAAATAGCTGCTGACTGCCACTCTGTAACAAGGAATGTCATCCACAATTGATGCTGGGAAAAAACATCTGCACACACTGTAAAACAGCATACTCATCCATAGGAGAGCATAACAGGCATTCCTAATGTGAACATAAGGCTAGAAATTCTTGACTAATTCATTTCAGCTCTGCCACAGATCAATGTCTCTGTATTTGGAATACAGAGACATTTGATTCAGGAATCAAACCTGAAGTACATTAAGAGTTGAAATATCCTGCAATACAGCTAATATTCTCTAAAACATAATTTTTAAGGATGTTCACCTTCTTTTGATATCTCGCTATTTTTCTGGTTATCTCACTTGAGAAAGCTCTAGTCCACCTAGATCAGCAGTAAACGAAGGAGTATCTTCTCTTTTAAAAAACGGACATGAAGTGTGGGATCTAAAGCAGGTACACAAGAAGGATGACCGGCCTACCAAGGCCTTAGAAGGAAACTCTTGGTATGTTTTTTACCAATTTACTAACAATATATAGCTATAGCGGTTATGCCACCTCTTCTCTGCCTTTATACCTGAACTCATCATACTTGGATGATTTTTATATACTAAGTCAGATACAAAAGAACAAAGAAATGACAGTTCTCTTCCACAAGGAAAAAAAAGTAGTTTTACCAACACTGAGCATCCTACCAGGGACTTGTGTTAAAAAAAAAAAAAGCGTATTTCACTTTTGAACCTACTCTTGCTTTTTAAACCTTCTTAAATGCTCAGCTTTTGACAGCTGCAATTAACTACAGCAGTAAGACACTGAAGCCCCAAAGCATTCTCTTCTGTGCACTCCGCTTAGCCACATATAACTTCATAAACAACTTAGTGAAACCCTTCATTGCCTTGGACTTACGGTGAGCTGATGGTGTCCTGCGTGTACTTAGGATGGTCAGAGAGAATGTCTCTCTCATTGTTCGGCATCACCACCCTTGTCTCACTCTATCAGTCAGTCAAGGCAATTTCATGTTGCCACAAGCAGAAAAACATAAAGCTGATATTGACAGCTTTCCTTTATTCACCCCGGCATACAATCAAGACAGCTGGAAAGCTAACTTCCCACCCACAACGCATTTGTGCTTGTAGCAGTGTCACCACGCAGTGTTTTCCATGCAAAAGATGACAAAGTTGCACAGTACTGAAGGACGAGGCTGCACAGGGGCTAAATGACAGAAAGTCCATACTCTGTCATTCCTTCTCCACCTTAAGGCAGCCTGCGTGGTAACAGACCAGGCCAAAGTAGCCTCTGTATTTAAAACCTAAGACACTCATAGTACCCCAAACAGCAGTGTGTGGCTTCAAGGAAATAAGCAGAGCAGGAAGACCGCAAGCCTTGTGTGACCAGTCCCCCCAGGCAGAACTTCTGCGGGCATGAACCGACTGCCAGGTGCCTGCATCTATAAATGTGTGCATGTCAACAAATAAACACACATCAACACAATAAACACACATACTGTGAGAACAGTATAGCTTCAACTTATGACTGAGCGTGGCTGTAGCTGAGAATAAACTCTCCTTTTCTAGATGGGCGCTCATCTTGTCCCTTCCCTTATGCACTTTCTCTGGTGAAACTTGAGCAACTCGTGCTAACAACTTCTGAGACATAGAACTACCGTGTGAAGAGCAACTACAGCTGTTCTACCATACAGCGTCCTGTCAGCTCCACCTGGGGCACCGCGTGCATTCCCGCACCGGAGTAAAACAAACAGCTCGAACAAACAGCTGCTCCTGCCGACTCCGAGCCGTGCGGCCGGGCTGAGCTCCCGCTCCTTNAGGGAGCGACCCGCGGGTAAGGCCGGGCCCGCGGTGCGGGACGCGGCGCTTGCCCGCCGCCCGGGACTCACCTTCCCATCGGCGCCGAAGGGGAGGGACTCCTCCTCCGCCGGCGGCTGCAGCGCCCTGTCTCGGTAGGTGTCCGCCGCGCTGGGGGCTGCCACGGCTCCCTGGGGCTGGTAGTCGGGGTAGGGGGTGGCGAAAGCCCGCTCCTCCATCTCCGCTTCACCGCCCAGCTGCAGCTTCAGCCTCTTGGACATGCTCTCTCCCATCTCAGCCGGCCCCCGGCCCGCCTCCCCGCACGGCGAGCCGGCGGGGACACACTCCGCCCCGCAGAGCGGCGGCTTTGCAGCAACGCGAGCGCCGCGGCCGCCCCCGGCTACAGCTGCCCCCGGCTACAGCAGCCGTCCCGCGGGCGCTGGGGCTGGGTCAGGAGGGCGGCTGGGGCGACAGTGCCCACGGCCGCGGGCCCATCGGATCCGCCTCAGGGTGGAGGCGCCGCCGGCCCCGACCCCGAGCCACCGAAACGCAACTTTGGAAGGCGAAAGGGAAGGCTGCGACGCCGCGGCTCTGCTCGGCGTCCCCGTCAGCCGGGGCGGGGGAGCGGCGAGCGCGGCAGCATCACACCCTGTACAGAGGCAGAGCGCGCCCGGGGCCGCCGCCGGGTCCTCCCTCGGGAAGAGGCAGCCCGCCCGCCTGGGCACGCTGCGTGGCACCGATGCAAAGCTCGCCCCAGCGCCTCATCCTGCCCCGCCGGGGCGTCAGTGCCTCGGGCTGCTGCTGCCGCCGGCCGCACGCCGGGCGGCGGAGCGGGGCTGCCGCCGGCTCCTCCCGCCCGTCCCCCCGCGGCGGGGGCGAGCCGCCGCCCGGC
>VZRR01003444.1:0-26911 GCA_013398015.1 Oreocharis arfaki | reverse complement strand
CGCATCTCAGAGGAGCGGCAGCAGCAGCAGGAGGGGCACGGACAGCCCCAGGAGCAGGCAGTACGCCACCAGCTCCTTCGCCCGGCTCATCCGCAGCCGCCGCCGGGCCGCGCTCATCCGCCGGCAGCCCCCGCGCCCGGCACGCAGGCCCCCGGCCAGCCCCGGCGGGAGGGAAGGACGCGGTCCTCGGCTACCGCTCGGCGAGGACGGCGCAGCCGGCCGCGACCGCCCCTCAGCCGGCGAGAGGAGGCTGCTCCCCGGAGATGAGGGGGGTGGTCTCCTTCCCTCGGCCCGCCCCCGGGCTGTAATGTTGGCCTGGCCGTGCTCACCGGTCTGCCGACGGGGAGCCCGCTCCGACAAGCCAAAACATACTAAGAAAACACCCCCAATCCCCCCCCCAAGACATCAGAAAACCTGACAGCCCTGGAGGGGGCTGGCGGCGGTGGGTGGGGAAGGCCCTCAAGGATCGGCGGTGGCGGCTGGACGTGAGGGTGGGATAGCATCCCACCTGGGGAGGAGCAGCCCCTGGATCCCGTATGGATCGCGCGTTTGTGTCTCGGATCCAGTCCTGGGAGGGGGGGCTGAATGCCAGGGCACTGTGTCAACATAAGTTTAGTCCGTCGTTTTATGACACCTGCACTTTAAGCTACGAGAGGAGCTCCAGATGAGTGGGCACTGTACAGTCATCGAGGATAAATCTTTTCTATTCACGAATAAATGGTAGATGCCGTCGATATAGCCGTAGCCTTCAGGAATTGATACTGCGTACTGAAACACTGTTGTGTAGAAAGAGCCAGCAGAGAGCCTGCAGTCCAGCCAAACACCGCACACAGTATTGTGTAAAAATACGGGCACAGGAGACCTCATTATCCCTTGAAATATTTACTCCCAGTTGTGCCATTCTTTTTTGCCAGTAACTGTAAGTCAGACAGACCATAAAGCATTAATTCAATAACTGGGCACTGAGCAGACTCATTGATCTTTAGTTTTATGCGTTGGGTAATTTTATTGCTATCAAAATACATATTCAATGTGTAAGATTAAATATAGGTGACATCTGTCCTGCCATTGGCTTCAGGTTACAGTTGTTCATAGCAATATACATGTCAATAAACGGGACATGTCCATCATCTTGTCACAGGATATGAATTTGAATTAATACTTTCTTCGTTTTATTTATTTTTATAAATTGAGCTGATGACAAAGCAGAAATTCCAAACAGTGTGTCTCACAAAAAGTACCTTCTATTTGCTCTGGAAGTGAATATAACCAGTAACTTAAAAATTAGAGTCATCTATAAAATATCCTATTCTGTGATAATTAAAAAATCACTTTATGCATCCTGTATTCTTTAATGGGTCTTTTGTGCTGTATTGCAGTGCCTGAAAAGGTAAATACAGAACCTTTTAAAAACATCTCTTGTCTCTGTGTAAATGTTTCAAAGAACATGTTTTCATCTTGGATGGTTTCCTACCCTTAGTGGAGACCAGCTGCATCTGCGCAAGTAACTGCATCCCCATAACAAAGATCAGAGTTAAGCCTTTAATATGAGTGTGTGTGGTTTCTGTTTTCTTACACCTACTCTCCTTGAATCAAAATGATGGGAATATAAAAGCAGGATCATACCAACTGGTACCTGCTCAAGGCCTACAGATAAGGAGAGAAGGTGCTCCCTGGCACCTTGCAAGAGTAGGTTCTTCCATTCTTCTGGAGTTGTGGGTTTGTGGGTTGCTGGGTTGGCATCTCTTCCCTTTTGCATCATTGTGCTGTTTGATTATCTGCACGCTGCTGCTTTTAACACCCTCCTTTCTGGAGCACGTCTTTTCATTTTCACTGTTCTTTACATTTGTTGCAATGTGGTATGTTTAGTTCCAAGCATGCAAGGCCTTCTTTTGTTCTTAGCAGGTGGGATAGAGTTCAAATGACTTTCAGGCTTTTTTTCAGGGAGTTTTTTTCCTTTTGCTCTTCTACCCTTGATGCATGCAGAGCTCTCACAGCCTGAATGGGAATCATGGATGAAGGAGGAAGAAAAAAGTTGGGCTGAATGAGGTGTCAACCTGCAACATAAGTTTTAAGCAATAATAAATTCATATCTCTCATCTCCAGTAGTATGAAGCAGGAGGCTTCGCCTACTGAAATCATGATTTCATTTGTGCTTTCATCCAGAAAATGTCTAAATGCTACTGAAAGCACTGAGCCCTCACACTTACTTCCCACTCCAGCTAAGCACTCCTGTAACCTGCCTTCTGCAGTATTGGCAAATGTGTAGCCCTGCAGCAAGGTGATCTAGCTGAAAGCTGTCCTTTTCCTTTCTGTAATGTAGGTAAAATCCAACTAATGTCTAAGCAAATCCTGATTCTTACTTAGAAATCAGTTTCTTCATGTAAATCATGTAAGTTTTTGCTTATCAGATCAGCAGGCTATTTATTCTTTACACAAGAGGAAATCATAAACCCTTCTCTTGTGGCCTTTCCTTTTCTCCAATCCTCTTCACATCCTGCAGTGTCTGATACTCTGCTCACAATGAGACTGGTGCCAATCATTTTAATAGTAAAATAAAATGTCTGTTACGTTTTCAGTCAGGACTAAATAATCAGAATCCATGCATAAACCATTAATGATGCCGTGCTTTCCTATGTATTTCGCTGCTTGATTCCCAGCATGCATCGTAAATTAACCCAACCTAAGAAGGTGGGAAAGACCATTGTATATCACAGAGTCAACCCTCTGAGGACGGCTGCCCTTTCCACTACACTCTGTGGGAGCTACATCACAATGCAATGTTATGTGGCTTGTGGAACGAGTGTGAGCAACCATCAGGAATCTCCATAGCTCGAGCTGTGACATGTTCAATGGTTCTTTCAGCATCTGTGATCATTCTTATTACAGTGTAATAGTACTCATTTATTTTCATGCACAATGGCTCCACATGTGTGCAAGCAACAGCCCCATGCATGCTTTGCTCTGTGGAGACAGGATGATGAGTATATGACTTCAGCACCCATACTAAAGTGCTTTTTAAATTCTGGGAAACCAGTGTAGCAGCTGTTATTAATCTCATTTTATTCTTGAACATAGAGATCCCGCTGAAATTAATTGAGAGAAGCAAGAGCTTCAGGAATGGACCCCGCTAATGTGATACATAATGGAGTACAAGGCTGTGCACTGCTTAGTGTGAAAATACAAGGTGTGGCAATTTCTCAGCTAGTGTCAAGTAGGATTGCAGATCAGTGGAGATAGGGTAGTTTATACCTGCTGCAAATCAGGGGTCGTACTTTCATCGATATAGTCTTTGATAGATTCATGCAAAGCTTTTGCTTTTTCTCTGGTCATCTCTTCAGGCTGCATTCTGTATGTGCTGCATCCTGTGTGCTCTGCAGCAAAGCTTTTTCTCCTTGATCACTACCATAGGCTTATAATAGCCCATAAGAAAGAACTTCCTAATTCCCTCTTCACCTCCCTTTAGCTGCACTTCCTAGTTTCTTTTTTACCTCCACCATTGTATAGTAATATATTCTGCATCTAAATTATTTAAAGCTGTTTAGGTCTAATGAATTATGGGGCACTGCTGCTTATAATAAATATGATAATATGAAATAAAATCTGCAGGATCAGGTTTTGCATTTTAATTGCAAAGGACTTGGAGGCTTTGGACCAAATTCAGTCCCATGTTCAGTAATGCAACATAAGAACTAACTGGTCTGTGTGAGACGTTATTATCATATTGTTATCAGTAGCAACAAATTTCTCTGCCTGCTGTAAATAACTGATCTCTAGTATTGTATAATGTTGCTATTTAAGATCTCAGAGATTCCTGTGAATCTGAGAAGACACTTTGCTACTTAACCACAAAATAAATGTTTCTCTATTATCATTGTCTTCTTATTTTCTCTTCTTGTCTTCGGTCTTGTAGCAGCAAAAGCAGTGTCATGAATTCTGTTGCATTTCTGTTCTGATGACTGTCTGCTAATAAATGATAAGCCTGAACAGCAGTACTAGCACTTCATCTTCTTTTTAAAGAATGGATTTTGTTATAATCAAACGTTTTTGTTCCTTATCCCCTTATTGCCAGTGGTTTTTGATTTGCACGTCCTGAGCAATACAACTAATACTGAAATCATGCAAAAATGCCTGTAAATGTTCTTAGAGGTCTTTACCATCTGTGATGAAAATAGAGACAGCTCACTGGTATTAAAATGTACCCTTTATAATCATTGGCTTTATGTTGAATTTTAAAAGTTCTTTCCAACCCTGACAAGGTTTGTAAGTCTGGGAAAAGAAAAGTTCAGTTATTAGAAAAGAAATGTAATCCTTCTGAAGCATGAGGAACAATGGTGAAAGATGGGTGCTGTTAGAATAGCTGTGGCTGACCAGTATCAATGAAAAGGAACAACAGAACAAGTGTTGGACAAGAGGATTCCTTTTGCCTAAGGAAGCTGTTGCAAGCTGGACACCTTATTTCTTCTGATATTCTTTGAATGACCCAATGTCAGGGGCTTAAAAAGCAGCCCTAGTCACTACCTTGAAGTCAGGACAGATGAAAAACTCAGGCCTAGGATTCACCAGAAATCATGGGCATGTTGCTGTGATGCACTGAGTGATCTCAGTCCTGTTTTGTCAGGGTTTGATTATTTGTCAGGCTTGCAATCTTCAGAGTGTGCTCACAAATCCACAGGTTTGGGTTCTGTCTTCAGTGGCTTTTGCTGAATCACAACAGAGTGGGGATCAAGCACCTTCAAGCAAAATAGCTTTATTACTTTTGCAGTATAAGAACAAACTACAGCAGTACAGGGAGAAGAAGAGAAACAAGGGGAAACAAGGGATTGCAAGGAAAAACTAGACAAAAAACTGTCAAGGACTGTACTGCTCCTACCTAGTGGAAGATCTCACTGACTTAAAATGAGGCACATAGCTTATCTCTGTCCTGACACTGAAAGTGCAAATACAGAGAGTAGTGCTCAAGACAGTACCTTGTAACCTTGATAATGATAGTAGTGAAACAGCAAGAGAGTCTCTACCGTCCACTGCCTGTTTCTGTGGGCTGTCACCAGCCTTTAGAATCAGAAATACAACACGAAGACAGAGGACAAACAAATTTCTCATCTGTCTTCCAGCTGCAAGAGGTCAGGGCTTTTCCTGACACGTTTGCTTGACTAGGTTTTAGAAAACCACCAAGAAGGGTTTCTTCCACAGGCAGCCATCTCTGCTGTTGTTCCCTTGATCGAGTTATTTCCTGTGTCAAACTTGAAAGTCCTCTTCTGCATAGTCAGACCATGTAGAGAAGTGTTTACACTGTTATTCATGCCTCTGTAGCCTTGCTAAGGAATCAAAACTAGCACAGGTACACCTGCCCTCAGCACAGTGTTGGTATGTGGATCATGGTGCAAGGTGGGAAATGGGCTCCATGTCTGAACAACACTCTTCTCTTTCCCCCTGCTTCCTGCTCTCCCCCTCTACCCCCGATCTTTTGTACCATGATATTTTGTAGCCCTTGGCTGCCATGCATTTGGTAGCTATTGGCTTGTCCAAACAACCATGCTGTAACTCCCCGTGTTATGTTCATCTCTATCCCAAAAGGGCCCTAACAATACCTAGATTGCCGCCAGCAGTGAAAAGGCTGACAAGTCATGCATTTAACTGGAAACCTGTATCAGAAAATCATCTAAGGTGAAAGAAGAGCCAAATCTACTTGTGTATCTCTGTTGATTACCACTAATTGCTCTGAGAGCTCTTAGGGTTGCAGCATTTGTAGAAGCCAGGCAGTGGCCTTTTCGTTCTTCGCTGTGGGATCTATGCCCCAACCTTAGTCATGGAAGCAGAAACTGTGTCATCTTGTGCTTTAGCTACAACCCTGAACTGAAATGCAGCCTAAGGACATGTATGTGAGTCAACAAAACAATAAACCTTTTTCTCCACTTACCTGAAAGGCCAAAGGAGAACCACATTCATTTAGAAAGGTTCCTAACACAGTCCTCCTACAGGAAGAACTTCCATGTGGATACCAGTCTCTTGATTTAGGTATAAGATATCTCTTTTTTATCCTTATGGAAACAGCATGGGGAGCTGGTGTGTTTTTACAGAAGAGCAGTGGTGACCAAGGAAATCACAGCCCCCTAAATACCATTGCCTAATGCAATCTTGCTCACACATTATAAGATGGAGTCACAGGTACAAGGTGGTGCAGCACATCCCTCCCAGCACCTCCCAGTTGGTGCAGGGCTTCATCTGTCTCTGCGAGGCGTACATTAGCACCATTAGCATCGCTCTTCCCATGATTTCTACATTTTGAGGCTAGGAGGAAGGAGAGACAGTAAAAGGAGCAGATCCACTTTTTCTATTAGTCACTGAAATGGCCTGTGTTAGCCAAAAGCCTGTGCCTGGATGATTTTATCTTTTGAACTCTTCTTGGTCTTCAAGTTCTGATTTGCATCTTTTAAAAAAAAAACCATATATTTTTCAGAAAGGATGAGGAGAAAGGTCAGATTTCTGAAAATGAAGGTGGCTGGGATCTTACAAAAGAAACCAACTACTGCCATAACAATGGTAAAGCCCTTTTAGCTATGCAAGTAACAGAGAACAAAGAAAAAGGTGTGAGGTTTTGTTTTATTTAAGGGAAGGATAGGGTTAAAAAACATTAAGAGTACTAAAGGTGATGTAAGTCTAGTGAAAAACAAAATTAGTATTTTGGCTCAGTATTTAGTAGCAGAGAGATTACAGAATGTGGCTGTGAAACAGAGTAACGGGAATAAGTGAAGGAGAACAAATCACATTCTGGGTTTGGGTGAAAACTAAACTTAGATTATTTATTACTCAGTTTAACTGGGATTATAAAAATTGGCAAATGAAACTGCAATTCCCCTAGTGATGTTTATCTGTGCAGTGAGCAAATTAGCTGGTACTGTGTGGTAGGAGAACAGCTCATATAGGACCTGTTTAACCAACAGAGGAATCATGAAACCGTTCATTACCAACCATTAGCTGACCTTGGCAGGATGCAAAGATTTAGTACAGATGTTGAAGAAAAGAATAATAGGGAAGATGGAGATAAATGGAAAAAATATTATGTGGGTTTGTAATATATCATTCGCAGTGGAGAAACTCACTACTGTTCTTTGGCAAGAAAAGAAATTCTGTAGCTGTCACTCTTTGTACAGTTGCAATAACATAACTGGTAGTTTTGCATGTAGCCCAGTAGCAGGTTAATACAATTATTTTACAGTAAGTGAGCATCTAGAAAAAAGGGAGACAACAATGTGCTATTGTCAAAGGGGATGCATGGGGCTAGAGGAAAGGTAAAAGGGCTGATTGTAAGCTAATAAAGGAGGGGATTTGGGAGTACTTTAAAAAGACATTTGTATTAACAATGTTTGTACAGAAAATAAGGAAAAAAACCCAGTTAATTTTGTAGAGGATGGTCAGAATGCTGTAGTATAAGACTTCAGTGATAGAAATGGGCAGTTGTGAATGTAGGGTTGGTAGTTTTAACAGGGGTGAGGGTGTAGTGACCACAGTCCAAGGTCATAGCAATCTGCCTGCAGGAGAGCTGGTCAGCTGTACTCAAAAAAAATCTGTTAAAATTGGAGCAGATGCCAAAAATGGGAATGGGGAGTCTGTTTAATGAGGGAAGCTAAGAGCATTCTGGCTTGTTTACCAGAATGAAGGCTGTAGTGGTGTAGAGTTGCTGTTCATAAATAAGAGAGAGATATAAATATACATCTATATCTACGCTAGGGAGGTGAAAAATTATTAAGGACCATACTTGCAACAGAAAAAAATTATTATGTGTTGCCCATGATGAAATTCAAGCTAAAAACAAAACAAAAAAGCAGTGGTTAACTATCAGAAGAGGAAGATTTTGGAGCAACCTATCAGTGAGGCATTTTGAAAATACTTCAATAAACTTCTTGGGGGGAAAGTGCTATAATGTGGTTGTTGTGAGCCAGTAAACCAAGATTCTCATATTTCTATTACTTGGGGAAGTACAGTAGTCTCAGGGGACACAAAAGAACTTCTCCTTATTCATCCACAGTGACAGCTTCTAGGAGCCAGTGAATATGCAAACAAAGTTGTTTTTTTCTTCATAAATTCCTGCTGAGGGAGGTATATTGGCAAGTGAGATGGTTGTAACATTCACTAAGCTTCCGTGTGAGATTTCCCACAGCAGGCTTTTAAAGACTAATTGTCATTAACAGTTCTGCACATGTTGTGTTTATGTGAGGATGGAGAGCAGGCATCTAAACCTGCTTCAAATTCTGCCAAGGGAATGACAAGCCAAATTACTGGTCTGACAGATAAGAGAAAGTTAGAAAAGGATGGATCTAGGCAGTCTTCCATTTTATGGCTTGAAGGGAGATTTCTGTCTTAAGTGAACTCCCCATTCAGACAGTTTCCTGACGTGTGTGTTTATTTCCTCAGCTCTCTCCTGGTGTTTAACTGTACAAATATTTCCGCCATCTAATACTGAGCTTCCAGGTCTAATAATAATAAGAAGACAGCTGAAATATGAAAGTGGGGCCCTCCTGGAAGCCATTTAAAATCTATCAGTCTGACATAAAAGATGCTGTATATAAAATAGTGCTGTATTTATATTTTTCATGACCTGAACAGGTAAGAAACATATGTGGGATGTTCTCCCCCTTTTTCCTCCAATACTCTAGCTTTGAAGAGCATTTTGGGTCACAGAATAGAGGAATGTCTTGGTTGTTGTTTAGTCCCTCCGTCACTGTTGTACTGGATGCAGTTCACCATAAAGCTGAGTATCCCTCCGCAGTTATGAAGATCATAAGTTGCAGAATACAGAAGTTTGTGTGCTTGAACAATGAGAAAGGTGACTGCTAACACCATAGAAAATCTAAATTCTGCTGAGGTAGCTGCACTGGCTTGTTTAGACTTCCTTAAGTACTTAAATAAATTAACATTACTTTTCCATGTGTGTGCGCAACTCAGTTGTCATATCACATCAGAATTAAACAGATAACCTTTGTGCATTTCAGGAGTAATGTTGGCCCTTATCAAGTAGAACAAATAGTGTTGCATCCAGGCTCAAGCAGGTCATGATTTATTATTTCATATCTATTTTTTGGACCGTAAACTACAGCATCTTTCTGGCCCAGTGCCTCCTTAATGCACTGAGCCAACTTCTGTAAAAATTACAGATTCTAGGGACTAAGGGGGAGGAAATGATTGCAAAACTATTGATCATAGTTGACTATTTTAAGAAAAGGAAAGCATGGGAGAAGCAAAATAGAGATAATGGGCGTCGGTAAAGCAGATGCTGATAAAATTTGTGAGAGGATTCTTTTGGAGGGATAATTTAAGGGTAAAGAAGTGCAGGAGAGATAGCAATTATGGAAAGAAGCTGTATTTAAGACACAGCAGCAAATTATTGTGCTGCAAAGGAGAAAGGAATCAGCATAAGAAGGAATAACTGCAGCAGAAGCTCTTTAAAGTCTTGAATGTTAAAAAGGGATTTATTTACAAATTAGGAATAAAGACATCTGGGTAAAAAGCTGGGTAGAAAAAAAAATAGAACGAAAGTATGGTTGAGCCCAGATAGATAAACTACACAATGACTTACTACACAATGACTTACTACTAAAAATTAATGTGGGAAGATTGTATGAACACTAAAAGAGCAGAAAAAGGCAAAGTAAAATTCTGGCCCATTCCTTAATAGGCAAGGATTACAGATAATAGGCCATGATGAGAAAGCCAAGATATTTAATGACATCTTTGCTTCAGGCATGACATAAATTGTTAGCAAATGCTTAAAGCATTTAGGTTGTTTACAAGAGCACGGAGTAGGGAAAGAAGAGGTTAGCAAATATTTAATGTGTTACATATATTGAAGATAGAGTGGCCTGATAAAACTGACCTGTTATATCTAAGAAACTGAAGCAATATCTGAACCAGTAACACCCATTGGTAACAAAAGAAGAGAAGGTTCTCTAGGAACTAGAAGAAAACCCATAGAACCTATTCTTCAAAAGAGGAAATGCAAGATTCAGGGAGAGAACAAGTCTATATGTGTTATCCTGAAAGATACACAAGAACCAATGTATAAAGTACCTAGAGAGCCATAAGCTAATAAAAATAGTAAGAGTAAATTTGTCACGAATAAATCATGTCTAACTGAGGGTTTCTTTCTTTGGATGGGATAATTGTTCTCATGGATAAGGGAGAAGCAGTAGATACGTCTTTACTCTGCTGAGGCTGCTGGCATGGTCCCATCTAACATACTCTGAAGGAAACAAAAGAAACATATACTACCCAAGGTCACGGTACGGTGAGCACACACTCTCATGCTTTGAGGTTAAACTGGGAAGGCATTACATGCAGAGCTCTGTAGAAATCATACTTCTACTCAGCATTTTCATCAACAACATGAATTGTGAAACACACAAGTGTTCGAACAACATGAGGCCATGAGGGATTACAAGCTCTTTGAGACACAATCAAAATCCAGAACCATATTGAGATACAGCAGAAAAGGCCCAAAATCAACAAGGGAAAAGTCAGTATTTCAATACAAACACTTAACTTTGGGAAAGGGAAATTAAAATACAAGTTATAAAATAGGCAATGAAGGTGCATGGTTGTTCTTATGGAGCTGTCTAATGGTGCCAAGACAAATGATACTGCCATAATATGATACTGTTACAAAACAAAGCAAATCTCATGCTGTGAGGCACTGACAGAAGTGCTGTGTATAACATATGCAAGGTAATTATCCTTCTCTGCTTGACCCTGGGATGCTGACACTGGCATGGAACAGTTTTGGACACCACACTTTCTCAAGTGTTGCCAAACTGGGAGGAGTCCAGAAGCGGGAAATGAAAAAGGTAGGAGGTAGAGAAAGCATGGCCAGAAAACAAGAGCCAAAGTCGTGACTTTTGAGCAAAGATTGAAGGAAATTGCTTTGTTTGGTATGGAAATGAGAAGACTAGAAATAAGATGTAATAATAATCCTGTATTTAAGTCCTGTTAAAAAGAAAGACGGTGATTTGTTCTCAAAGACTCTTGCAAAACTGACCATGATGAACTCAATGAATTTGCATTGCAGATATTTTCTGGTATGGTATTAGGAATTTATCTGTGGTGCAGTGCCTAAATATGCTACACAGGAGAGTGTTTATGGAAGGATTTTAAAATCAGTATGGATAAATTTTTAGACATGGTCTAGGTATAATAGACCAATCTTTCAGAGAGGAAAAAGAACTTTTAGATCCCAGGATGCCCTTCCCAGGCTTGCATTGCCATTTTTCTATTAAATTAAGACTAGGAACACAGCAGGATTTGACTTCATTATCTTTGCAGAAAATTTTCAGCTCCAAACTTCCAATATACAAGGCTATTTTAAGGCATCTTTTGTTTTATATGGATGTTAGACAACTACAAGTAAGAAAGCAATGTGATTAAATTTTTTTTTTAAACTGTCTTTAATTTGGGGCCAGTTAAGGAATAATGATATGTGGAGAACAAGATGTAATTAAGGAACTATGGGAGGCCTGTAAAGAATTAAATCTGGTGTGTGCAATGAAATCCCAGTAACTTCAGCAGGCTGGTTGAGCTGGTAGCCTCATTGGCAGAAATCAGGCTAATTACAACTACCTTGGAAGTCCGTTCTTAGGGTTATTGTGGAAGAGAAAATGGAGCATAAGACAGAACACAACATTAATGTGAAAAACCAAGTATACAATAAGTGGAAAGGCAAGAATAGGTATAGGAAATCCTGAAGACCTTAAGAACCAGAAGCAGTAGTAGAGAAATATGTTTAAGCCCAAAATCTTCTCTGTGTTTGTCATAAAATCACAGACTACCCTGAGCTGGAAAGGACCCACAAAGATCATCAAGTCCAGCTCCTGTCTCTGCACAAGACAACATCAAAAATCACACCACATGCCTGAGAGCATTGTCCACATTCTTCTTGAACTATGTCAGGTTTGGTGCTGTGACCACTTCCCTGGAGAGTCTGTAACCTGGGCAGAGACTGTGAAGGTTTCCAAAACTGTCATTTACTTGTTTGTGTTCTCCAGTCATGGTCTTGAATGGTGGTCACTGGAGGGCTGTGACCCTAACCCTCTTGGAAACCCCTCAGTGTTGCTCCATTTGTAGGATCTCTCCCAAATAAAGGGTCTGTATGTAAAGACTATGCCAGTGCTGGTTTAATCAGGGCTCCTTATGCAGCAGCAGCAAAGGGCATTGCTTACTAGCTGTTGCAGATTATGCATTTATTAGAAGAGCTCTGGGGCTTTGAATGCCAGTGGTGGGTCCCCAGATGTGGAATGCAATTCAGGAGTTACCTATGGACAACAAAATGTTGTCCTTAACTGCTGGATCCATGTACACCATGCAGTGGCTCTGAATGCTGCTGACAGCCTTGGAGGAGGGAGGCTTCACTCGTAGCAAACTGTTGGTGCAAAGCTTTGGCTGGTGTCACCAACACAGCCTCTTCCAGCCAACCTAAGGGTGCCTTAAAATGCAGTGCAGACGACAAGTGTCTCTGCAAACACAGCGTCCCTCCTGGGACCTCATCTCCCAGGCACTGCAGCCTCACCCAGTCAGAACTGATCCTCAGAGATGAGCTGATGGAGCAACAAAAAGGACAGTGCTCCTCTCACTCCACCTGGCGACATGGCAGCCAGGAGCCTTACAGTGTGGAACCAGGGCTTTCTTCCCCTAAACTGTCCCAATTGCAGCATTTGCATCTGTTTGAACCCCTCTTTTGTGGCAGCACTCCTTGAAGGACAGAAGCCTTGGGATCTCTGCATCTAACACAAGTCCCAGGGCTGAATCTAGGCTGCATGCCTCCTTTCACGTGGGGAAGGCAGATGGACAGCCTCAGCAAAAGATGTGGGTCTGGGATGCAAATGAAGTTGCCCCATGGTCTGGGGCAGGAAGTTTTCCCTTCCCGACTCAGTGACAAACATACTGTACACACTGCACCCTGAGTCTTGAAGCCTGGCAGCAAGAGATCCATTACAATGAGGTTTCCCCTCTTTAGCAGAAAGCCTGGCATCTGCTATGGTATGCTGTTTAGAAAAGGCACAGAGTAGGAGGGAAGGAAGAAGCCGTTCTGAGGGAAGTATGTTTTCTGAGAAAGCTTCCAAAGCAAAGGGAATTAAGTTTGAATGAGTTCTAGCTTTATTCTACATGAATCTCCTGACTGTTTATCTAGAGTCATTATCTTTAAAGACCAGTGAGTGCAAATGCCCTTCTTAGCCTTCTGAGCAGAGGCAGGGAAGTACAGATATATTGACATGCCCCTGGAGGAGCAGCAATAGATAGTGGGCAATAAGAGTAGACGAGGAGGTAACAGGCCTTAGCAGGTGGGATTTGTTATACTTTTGTTCTTAAGCAGACTCTTGCTCTTACTGAGAAAGGAAAAAATCTTGATATTTCTGCACGTAGCTGAAGCAAGCAGAATATCTGAAATATTTGATGTGTGTCTGCTCTGGTTCACAGGAACTCAAGAGTCCCATGTGTTGTATGCTTGGGGATGAAATAGAGCTAGGCCCCAAGGCACAGTGACCTGTAAGTCTTAAATGTGTCCACTTGATTTTTGAAAAGAGACAGAAGCAGCCATAAGGTCAGCATCTTTGCCTTATAAAGCCTGAGGCTTTGAAGAGTTATTCAAGGCAATCAGTTATCTTGTACCTATGAGGAGTTAAACAGAAGGGTTTTTCGCTTAGAAGAAATAACAGCAAAACTTTGGTCCTGTCAAGAAGGAAGATATTGTATCTTAATTAGCTAAAGAACAGAGTTAGTTAGCTCTTCTGCTAATGATGCCTCAGAGGACCTCACTGACCATCAACAATAAAATAGGCAAAGGCTTAACATATATAAGACATATTATTTCTTTACAAAGGGGAGGATTTATGCACAGTGCTTACTTTAAACTTTGGACATTCTTCTTACTGTATTGCAAACAAATCCTCCCCTATAAAAGAGTAAGAATAAAATTTAAGGAAAAGCCTTTTAGTCTGTAATTTCAAGCACCTCAACAGAGAAAATGTAATATGCACTTATGTGATCTCTGTTTTCTATATCTGGGATGCTCATTATTGCACCTCCAGACAATGAAGTTGCCTGTGTTATAGCCAGTTAAACTCGCATTTTCTTGAAGATAGGTGGAGATTTGTCCAACACCTAGCAGCGCATTTGCTGGAGAACGTGATCTGCTTATCTTCCTCGTATCAGGATCTATTGAAGAAACATCGACTCTAAGAATGTGCTGTGAAACAGTGTGAACATCTCTATTTATCTAACAATAAACTGAGCATCTTTTGTTACAGGAGTGCTACAGAGAAGGGAGGAAAGATTTGTAACAAGAGAACACTGATAATTTGCAAATACTTAAAAACTCAACAGGATATGGAGCATGATTGCCCCCCCCCCCAGCTTAATCATCATCAGTGATTAGAACTTGCTTATAACATGTAGAATCTTTTAGCTGGGATTTAATTAAGCAATTCTCCCAATGTGAAACAAAGCAAGTTAAAATTTGGTTTGGGCTTTCCTAAGCGTATGGCATTTTTGTAGCTCACATGACTAAGATTCAAACAACAGTATTTTTATCTTGAAATCACCACGAAAGATTATTAATAAATGCCTGGATAAGATCAGCTGAAAAATAAACAAACACCTTACATAAATGGCTCCTTTCCTGATTTCACCGACAGAAAATGTATTGTGAAAAAGAATTGGGAAGTCTCAGTTTTAATGTATTTTGATTTAGTAAGAATTTCTTTCGCTGCTTCTTTCTTTGCCTCTAAGTTTACCAATTCATCTCTAGCATTCAGATTTCTATGGTTAAAATAGACTGCTGAGCATCAGTCTTTGTAAGTAATGCAAACTAAAGAGCATCACACAGCAATGTCTGCAGCTAGCAAAGAACTTAACTTTGAATTATAGCATGTTTCCGAAAGACATCTTGGCTTGTTTTTCTCTTTGTTACAAATTATATTAGATTGCCTCAGTCCTTATCAGTTGGTATTTTGGATTTTATTAGTGCTTCAGCATACCAACAAAGTATCTTTCATTGAAAAGCATGCATGTGACTCCTCTTCTAAGTAAAAGATGCATTAACTTTGTGATAGTTACGATGTTTGTTTTACACATATTATTGTGGCAATACCAATTAACTCCACACCAACTCTTGGCAACATCAACAAAGAGCTAAATGGGCACACTGAGATCCTTGTGATGCTCCCATCTTATCCAGGGTGAAAGTTGAAGAAGTTGGTATAACAATAAAAACGTCTCGTTTTGCTCTGGTCTGGCCTCTCATTAGACACACTAATTTAAAAAAAAAAAAAAAAAAAGTATGCTTATGACAACTTCAGAATTTGCAGCATTATGTAAAATATGGAACATTTACTTAGACATTGTATTCTCCAATAGATCTGTCTCTAGTGGAAAAAATTGACCTTAGTAGCGATTCCTCCCCTATCAAAGATATCACATTGCTTTTGGAGGAGCCATTATCAACAGCATCAAACCACTATTGATGGTGACTGTGAAGAGCTCACCAATTGCAAAAGCTAGTTACAATCTAGACCATCTCTAGATTTTAATTCGTATTCAGTGGAAATTCATTCCTGCGCTATTTTGGGTCTGCTAACAACATTAGTGACGTGATGTTTTCTGCCTGCTGCCTCCTGGTTTGTCAGTGTTGTGGGTTTTTTTTTTCTTGGTATCTGAGTTGAGTTTGCATTGCTTAAATGACCTCTCTTTGTTCTTTTTTCTCTCCTTTAAAAAATAAATACTTCCCCATCTTCCAGTTGATCAAAGCTTAGAAACCCACTGCCTCAGGTGTTTTTCAGTCTCTTTTGAGTTTAACCTTGTTTGTCAGGATTCTTGCCAAGTGCCTCAGGATGCAAAAGAATCACAGACACATCATCTGGGAAAAGATTTTTTGTTCAAGCCGAGACTGAATTGACTTACTGGTTGTATAGGGTACTAGGGAATACACATTCACTACATCTGTCTTCAAGCCAGGACTTCAATTAAGCTCAGGAGAAGCAAAACTTGAGATTTAAGTTTTAATAGAATTGTCAGGTATGTTCTGTTTGGCAATTTTTTTAGTTCTTTTTCATGTAATCAGTATTTAAGTGGATGTTTTGATGTTTTCTGATGCGTAATGTTTTCTAACAAATTGAATGGCACGTTGAAACTAATAAAATGTAATAAAAGTTGTCTGATCACAGCACGATTTGTAATTCAGTCTTCTTTAGTTCTATTTTCTAACTTCAAGATGAGGTTAAAGATGCTACACCTAATCTTTCTAACCTGAAGATTAGATTCAAATCTTGCCAAATGGCAAGTTTATCACTTGGATATCCTCTATAATAGTGTTGGTCAAATCCCATGCATTTTCACAGGGATCCTTTGTCACACAGAAGGAAAATGCCCTTTTTGGTGACATTACTGCTAAGATAACGTGCTGGACAGACAACATAGGCTGACATCGTGGGTTTTGCAAGATGCCAATATACCCACGTAGTAATTCTCATTCTTCCTAAGCTTCATGTGCTCATGTCCCTGCACTGCCATTTGCTGTAGTATTTGAACTTTCCAGCCATACTAATTTTCTTATAATGAATACTACCAAGTCCTTGCTTTAAAAGAGGTGAAGGTTGGTGTTTGGAAACTGTGGGAGACCTAGGACACAAATGGAGTCATTGGAGTATCTGGAGCCAAGGACGACTAGGGGGAATGGAGTCACTGGAGTATGTGGAGCCAAGGACAACTAGGGGAGCTATTAATACTTTCTTTGGCACTTGGCAGAACTGAGGATGTGAGATTCTGGGATACTAACTCTCCCACATACAGGAACCAAGGTTTAGGGAAGCTTTAGATTTGCAGGTTGGGAGAGGTTTTTTTGGAGGCTTACAAATACATGAAATAGGGCTCTGCAACAAAATCAATTCATGCCAGCACCAACGTACTTACTAGATCACAAAGCAGTGAAGCTCCTACAGTGTAGATGCTTCTTCAGGGATGGATGTCCCATCCTGGCAGTGTTCAAGCTCAGGCTGGATGGGCCTCTGCACAACCTGGTCTGGTGAAAGTTGTCCCTGCTCATGGCAGGAGGTTTGAAACTAAGTAATCTTTAAGGTGCTTTCCAACCAAAACCATTTTATGATTCTATGATTCTTCAAGGCACAGTTTGAAAAACTGAGGAGATCTCCCTTTTACCCTTCCTTTTCTGAAGTATTCAATTTGAAGATCAAGTGCAATCTGGCAATATATTATATAAGTATATAAACCACCTTGAATTCCTCACAGCATGATCCAAATTAAAAGCATTCAATGATTGTCAGATATTGCATATTGATCCACATTGGTACTTCCTATATTAGACATCTATGAAATACAGGACTTGTGTCATCTCAATCTTCAAATATTTGAGCATGAACGTTTTTAGGGCTTTACTTTTGTGAAACAACAAAACCTGAACAAGAATAGTTTTCTGATAGTCCAGTTCGTCTCACTTACCCTTGATTCAGCCCATCAGAAAGCACTCTGAGGTGCTCTAACGGGCAGTGGTACCTCACCTGACTTGTTTGAGAGAGAAGCTTGTGCTTAGAGCCCTCTCAACAGCAATGTGTGATAGAAGACCTATTTTAGATTTTTGCACAATGATATTTATAGGGGTCAGCTCCAAATCAGCACCCACCTTGATGAAATGCTGTGAGGATCTCTCTGCCTTGCAAAGGATGGAGATTTCTCAACAGCCTTTCGTGTTCTGATGGTGTCTGGCCAGATTTCACAGCCCAGTGAGTGCTGCATCTGGTCTGGTGCAGTGAGTGGTATCTGATGTGCACAGCCTACTAGCACAGCAGAAGTATCTGCTCACTCTGAATCAGTTTCTCCTGTGACACCTAATAGCTCAGTTGCCACTGAAAGCCTAGTTCAGTGGCTAACTGCTTTGTTTTTCAGCACTGGTAAGAGCATGAGATTATTTTACTCACAACATACCTTCCATCCTTCTCTTTACCTCTGACAACAATATTCCTGTTCCAAACTGCTAAGTTATTTTTGCTGAAAATTTCAATGAAAATAAGCACTTTTGTCAGGCACTGAAAAAGGAATGCAGCCAGAAAACAGAAAACCTGTAGCACACTGAAGACTCTGGGGAATTCTTGCTTAATTTGATCTAAAGCAGCCTCTGTGACTTCCGTTCCAATTACTGTTCCTTTTTGACAAATCAAGGATAACCAATGTAGAATTAAACCACTTGGGAAGAAGAATAAATCACAGTCATCAGGCTGCAGAGTGCTTCATTAAGTAAGTTAATCTATCAGCTTTACATGGAAAAAAACATAGAAAAAAATTGCCTTTCAACCAAAGCAGTCCTGAGGGGAGAAGGCAACATCAGTGTATAGTATTTGGAGACTGAAAGGATGGAGCTACAGGCTTTGGTTATGAGATCTTCCTCCTCAGCAGGGCGTCTGCTTCTTGTGGCTGTCAGATCTGGCCTCTCGAAGTACATATGGCTCTAGTCAGGGCTGCATCATTATGCAAAAGAGCACAGGACTGAGGTCAGAGACCAAGAGGAGATGGGAAACTGAAGAGTCAAGCAGGTGGTCTGAGGATGTGATGGAAAGGTGGGAAGACGGTAAAGGATCCCGTAAGATGAAAAAGATGATGGCCCAAACAACAAGTAGAATGAAGATGTAAAGGATTAAAAACAGAAAAAGAAAAAAGCAAACCAGCAGTCCAACCTTCTACTACCACTTTGATCAGGAAAAGCTCCTTGATCTTGGCCAAGAGTTCTTTGGTCATGTGACACAAATAGGCGGTGAGAGTGGAGTGAGAGAAAATTGAAAAGCCTGGGCGGCATTCTCGGAGAGGCACAGCTTGCTTAAGAACTATGATAGTGGAGGCAGAAGGCGACTGTTAGTGTTTTATTAAGCTGTGTGAAAAGTGATATGGCAGGGAGGTATCAAGTGGAACAAGAGGACCAGATGTTGCTGGTATGAGTGGTACAGATTTAGCATCCCCATCCTAGTGAGGTGGGATGGGGAGGAGAGGTGTGCTCTTCTCACCAGGAGTGTTTCCTTGCATCATTTCAGTTATTGCTGAGCCAAACAATGCTGCAGGATGGGAAAAAAGAGTGAGTGGATTGATGCTTCCATTCCAAGTCTAGATGTGGGCACACTGGGTATGTTTTCTTGATTATTTTTTGATCTTGATGCTCACAGAAATTTATATTCTGGTTGTTGGAGAGGCTGAAATCTTTCATGTGAAGTACAATCAGACATTTTGAGCTTCTATGGTCCTGGGGTCTTCTAGAGCTCGTTCTGAGGATGAACAAGCAGGCCTATTTTCATGACGATTAGGCTCAACATGTTGGTGATGTCACAGTTTTATTTCACTCATTAAACTGAATCAATCTACCTACATCATATACTTGAAACAGTCGTCAGAAGATGACTTAACTTGCCTCAAACACTAATTCTGAGCAGCAGTGTACCACCACTTCAGAAATTCATCCCAGTCCCCTATCAATTCCATTGGTTTTCCAGATCTGTGAATATTTCTCTTTCTTTCCATCTCTGGTTTTAAATATAAACAGATGGAGGGCTTAGAAAAAACAAAAAGGAAATGCTGTATGGTTTCTAGCTATTGGTAAATACCCAGATGAAGTGTCCTCAATAGATTAAAGAAGTAAGCTCTTAAGAAGATTATCTAGCCTCATCTCCTACTATTTGACCTTTATTTTTTTTCAGAATTAGCATTGATTTGATTTTTTTCCTGCAATCATTTGCTTCCTGAGTGGTCTGTCTTTACAATGTGTGGCTCTGTGTGTTTTGATGTGGGCTGCTGCTGAATGGTGGCACCTCTGTGGACAGCAAATGTTCAACTATCAGTTCAAATACTGGAAGAAGGGGCAAAACAGGGAACAAATCATAATGTAGACAATGTGACATGCTGAAAGCTGCTGACACAGTAGGAAACACACAGATCTTGCCCTAGCATATGTCTGATAGCAAAATGCTTCATCACCAAGAGGAAAGAGTGAAGATGGGGCTCTGAACTTTGCTGTACTTTACTCCTTGTTGCACAGGGAAAAATCAGCATAAACTTTGGTATACTACCAAACTGTCTGAAAAAGTAGCTCTGCGATTTTGAAATAGTGGGTCAAAACCTGCGCGAACTCATTCAGGGCCTGAAAGTTTTAAAAAGAGTTCATTTGGAGCAGGAACTCAAATATCCCAAGATACCCAACCAGTATATATCAGCACTGCTAGCTTCTAGACTAAGCCTGCAAGTTGGGCAAAACAGATCCATTGTGGAAAACAACTGTTATGGGGAAAAGTCCTGGTAGTCCATGAGCTTCTATAGTCCCACAGAGCTCCACATAAGGAAGGAATGGTGTGGGTTTATAAGAGGCAAGGAGATGCTCTTCAGCCTTGTGGTGTGAACTCAAGTTCTCTTTGAACTTTCTGGTGATGAAGGTTTCCCTGAAAGATGAGAAAACATTTTGTGTGATGGAAACAAGTGTTAGCTATACACCTCGAAGAAGTAAAAAATGTGAAGGTTGCCTTGTGTGGAGCTGAGATAAAAGCTTCAATGGAAACATTTCAGAAAGTCAATATAATGAACACTGACATCCCTGTATGCAGGCCTGCTTAAAAGCTTTCACGTGTATCAACAGATGTACTCTTCTTCCCACAGGAAAGTTTAAGAGAAAATTCCCATTAATAGTAGCCCATTTGGTGCTTTAGTGTGTGTGTCTTGCAACCATTTGTGCACCAGAAAACCAAGAACGTCTTACCCCACTTGGACAACTCTGCTTTGCTTCCAACACTGTCAGCAAATCAGTGTTCCTGCTTGAGGAAAAGTTTCTGGTATTTCCAGTTATTCACTAGCTACTTTACAGATCTAGTTTTTCACTTGCATAATTTCCCTTAGCTGACAAACTGCTGAAACTGGTGAAAATAGCAGCTGGACCAGAAAACAGCAAATCTTGCTGCTCTTTTTTAATTTTCAGTGATGCCAGCTTATCATTATTTTGTCACTCTGTCATGGTGGTCATTGCGGAAACCCAAAACCAGAAGAATTGGAGTATTCATAGAGTCTAAGACTGGCATGCACTCTATTGTGGCAAAGCCTTTAAAAATTTGCATTTGAAATTAACTATGTGATATGGTCTTCAGCAAAGTTGTGTGACTCTAAAGCAGTCACAACAGTATCAGCCAACGAAGTGTATGAGAAAGTCATAAATTTCTAGAGATTTATTCAGTGCAGGAAGAAACACCTTCTATGAAGACATTACTCAGTATTGAAAGGGAAACTAAATTTTATGACCACTTTTCTAAAACAGCTAAGAAGGTTTATGAGAAAAGAGTAAAGCAAAGTTTTCGTAAATGAATCAGAGCTACATTTTAAAAACAGTGGGAGTCAGATGGTAATCCAACTGCTAGGAGACTGTCTTAATGTCTAAGTGTATGTGTGCTTTGAAGAACTGGGTCATAAGTGATCTGGTTATTCAAAATCTCATTGTAAAAGAGAAACAGCTACTTAGAAGTCTATTTCTCTGAGCCTTCATCGAGGGATAAACATTAATAAACATTATGCCATATAGTATCTAAGAGGAAATATGTACAGAATTGTGTAGTTTAAAATACAGATTTTACTATATTTACATTTTTACCTTTTGGATAAAAATCCAAACCTAGTGAGTTGAACTCAGCTTTTATATCATGCACAAATGATTGATGCTCTTATTGGTGGCATGGCAGCAAACCCTGCTGTGGTGAGGCTTCCTGGGGCACACTGTGGCTTGGGCCTTCAAGTGAGCCACCAAGTTGCCTCCCTAGGATGTAAGGATGCCCAGAAAAAACCCAAGCGAGAGTAGTACCCTCAGCAGGGCTGAAGGACCTACCAGTGTCTGCCAACGAGAGAAATGGTCCCAAAGGCCAATTTACACTCATCATGGCTTTGCTCATGCTGAGGTTTCATGCTTGTTTTACCCCAGAACGACTTCACTGATCTTCTGTGGGACTACTTTACAGAGCTAATCCTGTGTGCAAGTCTTTGCAGACCCACCTAGAGAAGTTCACTCGACAGAGAGGGTGATGTGCCATTAGTCATGCTATAAAGAGGGATATATAATTGATGTATAACTTTTTACACAGGTTGTATATAGACATATGCACTTCAGTAGCATAGTTAGTGCTATTTGAAGTATTTATAGAAGTGCTTTGCATTTGGTGGTGAGTTTAAAAAAAAAATCTGTGGTTCAGCTGATACCTCAAAGGGATATTTAGAAGCTTTACTACTGTTTCCCCTAAGGCCCTTCCCATGATAGCTGCAATACTGAGACATAGAAGGTTAATTAGTGAATGTTTGTAAACAACTTTGAAGATGAAAAGCTNGAGCTAAACATGCTGATGATTATAAAGGTGGGATTTCTGTCAGCTTCTTTGTTTTGCATGCTGCACTGAAGAGGTTTGCTATGAATTCAGTTTGCTGCCAGATTTTCAGCAATCAGTTTATCTGCTTTATCTGCTGCTGCCTTTTGCCATGCTGCCCTCTCCCCAAGGACCAGCACTGTTGAGGTGCCTGCTGATGCAGGAGGAGGCTGGGATCAAGTGCTACCCTGCACACCACCAGGAACTCCACAGTGGGCGAAATGAAAGAAACTCATTCTCTCTAACTCCATCAGAGCTACTCCTCGACTTCAAAGAGCAACAGAAACATAACCTTGCAACCCAGGAAATGAATGGAGCTCATTGAACAAGATCTGTGGGGCTAGCTCTTCTCATCTACAAAGGCAACCCACACTGGCATTCTGCTTAGTATAATACATCTTAACCACACAAGACTGAAAAGATGACAGCAGCTCTGCCCCTGGCAAGTTTGACAAAACCTCCTTTCCAGGAAATCCAGTACAAAATAATATTTAAAGAGTTAAGTTTAAAGACTAAATAGTCTGCACTAGTGCATCATTTAAACACAAGAGCTCAGCAGCAACAACAGGCTTTGACTCTAATTCTCAGAGCTTCCTGCTGTTTCAATAAAAAAACTTCCCCTTCTCTTCACTGAACTCATTAGGTTGTTCTTTATCTACTACCTACGCTTCCCCAGGAACTGAAGCATGGAACAAGGCAAACAGCAGTCCCCTTCATCACACAACTTAGTATACCTTCATATCAGTAAAATTAGCTAATGTTGTTCTACCAGCAATCTTGATGGGCCCAATTTATTAATTTTTCATTAATCAGACCACTGCAGTATTGGAAAATTTTATACCTATACAAGTAGGTTTATGAAACAGCTTATATTGCTGAAAATATGGTTTAGGGCATTTACATATTTAAATGTGTTTATAGCTGAGACATGAGGACACCTTAAGATGATGCAAACAGCAATGATTTGACTTCCTCTTAGCCAGTGCTAGTTACTTGACTGTGTGTCGCTTTGTTTGCCTGCATTGCTTCTGCATAGGGTGAAATGTACCTTCCCTATTAAAAAAAAGTAGCCAGAGTACTGTGACAGAAACCCACCACTAGAGCAAACTAGTGGTGTTACTGAGTTTGTACTGAATCAGAACAATGTGCAGACTGAAAATTTTCTAAAATGAAAAAAAAGTAAATGCAGAATTTTATTTACAAAATAAAAAAAAAAGGCATTTCCTCAGCAAAGAGCCAAGAATCCTCTTTAGCCCAATCTGTATTAAAATATTTATTGTAGAGCAATATGATGTTGGAGGGAAGGCATCTGTACTACATAAATAGTTCTCCCTCTTTTTCTTGAAATTATATTATAAATTATCACTATTAGGTTATTGAGCACTAACTTCTCAGCACCTATGGGTAAGCAGTCCCTCTGTATTTATGTTTTCAATATAAAGAGTGTCCCCATTAGATATTTCAAGGCAAAAATCATGGTCAATATAACAGAAGACAAGTCATAAATTCATAAACAGATATAAAGCCCTGCTGGCTAAGTAGCTGTAAACCAGCAGGGTTCCAATCAGAGCCCTTTGTGTTATACTCACTGGAGAGCTGAAGCAGCTTCAGCATCAGGGACTCTTCTGCTAGGTGAACAGGAGTGACCTGCCAAAAATGTTTCAAGAGTGGCTGGAGCCAGGGTTTCCCTCAAATTTCCATCAGTATTATTAAAATTCTGGCTGGGTGTCATCAGGCCAAAGGCCCATATACAAAAATATCTTTCCCAGTGGCTAAAAAGTAGCCATGAAAGCATGTAAAAGAGAAGGCATCCATGGTCTTGGGATAATTCAATTTATAATGAACTTATTTATTGATTTCCTGATAGCCTCGAGGTATGTTTTTGTTATTTCTTGGTGTGAGAAAGCATAAGTTTGAGTCATGATCATTAACTGAGTTTGAAATAGATATTAATAGAATAGCAGTCTTTCATCCAAGAAAGTTTTCTGAGCAAACGTTTTGAATGCTATCTTCAATACACAGTAACCCAACACTGAGGACAAAATATCACCTCTGAGCCCATTAAAGACTGTTTGAGGCAATACTTTCTCTGTGTAAGCAACTGATAGGCCTTCAAAATAGGAAATTGCACCCTGCAAGAGGATATATATGTGCCTGTGGTTTGTTCTACCTGCTGTGCAAACGTTTTTGCATGGAAATGTGAGACCAGAAGTCTACACATCCAGTATCTCTCTTCAGAAGGCACACTTAGTACAGGGATCTTTTTTCCCCCACAAAATTTAAGAGGCCTATTTCAAAGGGACCTAACTGCACTGAGTACCACCGAAACCTTACGTAGAAACATGCAGTGCACGAAACAGCCTGCAGCAGTATGAGGTTCAGCTACAGAGCTAATACTTGTGTAATTGTGCTGACCCTTTGATTAAGAAACTGTATAAAAGGCTGCCATCACCTCTGCTAAAGTCATTAGCATGGGCTCAAGAATTGACTTCTGTAGGTACTTCCTCCAAACTTTCTCCTGCTACAGCCCACGCTGCTTCTTCTCACTTCCAGGCAGGACCTACAGTCACTTCTCTTCCTGTGGCACTGCCCCATGGGCCTCTTGCTATGTCATCCTCCACTAAATAATATAAGTCCAAAAGACCTTCCAAGCAGGGAACCTACATAATCCTGTCCAAAACATCTCCAGAGGGCTCAAACCTTTGTCTCAAAACAAAATAACAACATGTATAAAGCGATCTAGTTAATAATTTAGGAAACAAAATGCTTTTTGTGTGCACGTGTCTTTGGTCACTCAATCATGACCAAATTCTGGCGCAGATTTATTTTAAAGAAAATACCTGTTTTCCCAAGTCAGTCAACCAGTCTCTGACAAGTCTCTTCTTAGTTCAGCCCTCCACCACGTTTTCTTCATATCCTTAAAAATTTGCAATTCTTCTATCCTGACAGCCCTTTTCAGTCCTGCCAACACCTATTTGCTCCCTCCTCTTAGGCTGTCCTGCACTAGGTCAAGTTGTGTTTCTTTATCTCATTCATTTTAAAATAAATTTTTTAAAAAGTTATTTTTACTATGTGTGTGTAATAAGCTTTCCTACTTTCCAGGGTCCTTGTAAGACTAAATATGAGCCTCATACTTTGAAGCAGACAGGGTCACCTCCCTCCAAGGTCTCTCCATTATTTCTTTGGATAGTCTGAATGTCCCACCTACACCCTCTTGTCTCCTTCCTCTGGCTTCCCCCTTGTAAACCAGCCTGGTGGAAATCATCTGATGGAGCTATGGCCCAGCTCCCAGCATTTCAATGAGCCCATCTCTGGCTAAATAATTACTTTTAGCTTTCCAGTGAGCATTGTCCCTCTGGGAGAAGTGACTTATCGATCTGCACTGGTTTCTATTGAAGGGAAGCATTAGAAAGCCAATGCAATTAGCGCTCTGACAAAGTTGCTTACAAAGATGAATTTGGAATCAGTGTTACTTCTAATAACTATTGCCTAATCACATTTGGTTTAATTGTATATAGATCACTGATTCTCCCAGGAATTGCCTGGTGCCTGCCTGCCTTTTGTGTTGGTTTCAAGTGCCCGTTGGAGGCAGCCTGACCATCAAGTAACTGTGAAGGTGTCCCTTGCTGCTGTCTCCCCTGTGGTGGGGGAAGGCCCTGTTGGTTGGTATAAAAAGTCTTCCTCATCAGGCTTTGGTATGAGACAGAGGAGAAAGCAGCCTGACTTTTGGGAGGGGAGCAACTGTTAAGATCCAGTTTAAACGCAGAAGAGCAAGGAAAATTAAGTCTCTGTGTATAAAATGGAAAGAACATTGAAGGTTCAAAATACACCCAGAAAACGTGATTAAAACCAAACGAGGTTAGATGTGGGTGCCAAAAAAATTTACATTTTTATTTAATAATAAAAGAGGCAAAGAGAAAGAAAGAAAAGAAAGAAAGAAAGAAAAGACAGGAAAGAAAGGACAGAAAGGAAAGAAAGGAAAGGAAAGAAAAGAAAGAAAAGAAAGAAAAAGAAAGAGAAAAAAGAGAGAAAGAGAAAAAAGAGAGAAAGAGAGAAAGGAAGGAAGAAGTGTGTGTGGGGGGTGGGTGTCAGGGAGAGGGTGACAGGGGTTAGGTGGAAGCCTGTCACCCATCCAGGGGTCCCAGCGATGTCTCGTTGCTCCCTTCCGTCTGTTCTTCTGGCGGTGAGGGTGCCCCGCTGCCACCACACGCGGCCACACGCCGGAGAGTGTGGAATCCCATGGATTGATACAAGCTTCGGGCAGCTGGGAACGCCCGCGTGCCTCCCCTGCAGGGGCCAGCTGGACCCTGTCCCTTGCAACACTGACGGTCTGTTGCATCATCTCTGGGGCGGGGTCTGGGGACCCCTCTGGGGGGCCTTTGATGGGCCATGTCACCCCCGCTGTCCTTCCGGTGGATGCAGCTTCTCCCCGGGTGAAGGGGCCCTCGTTTGGCTCCTCTGCACGGTGGAGGATGGGCGGTCACTGC
>VZRR01003443.1:1325-36220 GCA_013398015.1 Oreocharis arfaki | reverse complement strand
GCTCCGGGCGGTGCCGCCGGCCCCGCCGCTCGCGATTGCACAATCGGGCTGGGAAGGGAGAGGAGGGGAAAGGAGGGAGGGACGGCCGGCGGGAGGAGGGAGCGAGGGAGCGGCGGCGGCCGCGCCCGCCCGCCCCGCCGGGGGCCGGGCGCACCGAGAGCCCCGAGCAGCCCCCGCGGCCGCCCGGCTCGGAGACGAGAGCTGGAGCCCCAGCACCCCAGGCACGGAGCTCACCCACCGACCCGGGCCGTGAAACCCCCGGCAAGTGTCAGAGCTAACGGGGAGAGCCCGCTGGAAACGCCCGGCCACAAAACGAGGGGGCTTCGGCCAGGAGAGCCTAAGGGAATGTCCCAGCACTTGCTTCTAGAGTGGCATAAACAGTTTGGATCGGGTTCACTGAACGCCAACAACTCTTATTTAAACATAATTCGTGATAAAGAGTGCGTGGGGCAGAGTCCTGCTGCGGTGAAGACTGGGGAAAGTTCTCCAGCACTTGAGACGACAGTTTTCTCTTTTGCTTTTACTTTCATTTCCCTTCCTCTTTCTCCCCTTTTTCTCTTATTTCTCTTTCTTTTTTCTTTCCCTCTTTCCCTTTCCCATTACAAAGCTATCAGCCAAACCCCATGCCAGTGAAGCCCCATTCACGGCTATCTCTCAGGTAGGGTAATTGCTGGAGACCGAAGGGCTCTGTTTCTGTTGAGGCACAATTAATCTAAAGAGGCCCCCACACTAAACACTACCCAAGTCAAAAGATACCTGCCAGGCTTGGCTGGGTTTTGCTGGCTGCTGTTGGTGTGAGGATTTGCATAGAGATCAGAGAAGCAGGAAGGGGAGATGGCAAGAAGCAACAGCTGTGCTGAGAGAAGTGTTGGTAGTACCCTGGCAGCAGCTGTGGGGAGAGGCTTTGGGGCTGGGTGTTTGCTGGAGGAGGTTGCAGGCTGCCAGTGAAGGAATGGTTTCCTGCTGCTCAGTTCCTTCCAGCTCCAGGATAATAGGATTTGTAAACAGGGTGGCAAAAAGCTGCCTTCAGCATCACTTTCTTATCCTGCTAGATGCAACCTACCCAGCCCTGAACTGTACTGCACTGCTTGGCTCCAAAAGGGCCAACAACAGAGGAACAGCCTCTGGCCATGACCACACACCCCAGCAGGAGCCCAAAATCTGGTTACCCAGCATTTTCACCCACTGCTAAACCTGGGCCTTCGACCAATGCTCTACCTGTTCCCCATGGCCAGCATGACCAGCTGTAAACTCCTGCCTAGGAGGCTACTTTATTCTGAATAATATGAGTGAAATAAGAGACATCTGAGACTGTGAAGGAAGTTCTCACAAGGAAAAATAAGATGTAGATGCAACCAGCTACAAAGCGACAGATCACAGGCATTAAGGTGAAATTCAGCCAAGTGTTTCAGGTCCGTGGTTCAGAGTTTGGATGGATTTTGTGGGATCTTTGGCTCTGAGGTGTGATTGTTCTGCAAGGAGCTGTGAGCCAGCGTGCAGTTCATTCACTGCTTCCCATTATTCATCCCTGTTCCAGTTCTGTAAACAGCATGAAAGGGAAACGGCAATCTGTGAATCTGGGGGTGGGGAGGCAGGAGGAGCAGGGTTCAGGTTTTCTGGTGTCAGGAGGAACAGGCAGAGGTGCTGCAGGACAGAGCGGCTTGGCTGGGGGATGAAAGAAGCTGCTGAAAGGCTGTCAAAGCCCTGGGCCAAGACTTTTCCCCTTCTCCTTGGCAATGTGATATCGCAGCCAGAACGAGGAGTGATGACCCCGTGGCTGCAGATGTCATTTGGACAGAGTCAGGCACAGAGCAGAGGCAGCAGCTCCGCAGGGAGGGAGAGCAGGGAGGCAGCGCCGGCCGGAAAGGAGCCGACCTCACCGGCCAGCTCCTCTTTCCTAGCCAGGGGCTCTGGCTTCAGCGGCAGCTTGAGGCTCTTGCTGCACACATCACCCCGTTGTTTAGCAGCTCCCACTCCCCACAGGCTTGGGGGTTTGCTGCCTGCCCCTAAACCAGCCGTACCACAGCACAGTGATGTTTCCACACGGCGTGGTGCGACGTGGAGTGCGACACAACTCCTCACTCTCACCTCTACGACAGCCCAATCCATCCTGTTTTTCCACCAGTTACACACAGCCTTGCCCAAAACATCCACACCCCCCATGCCTTCCCCCTCAGCCCTTTCCCCGTTGCTGGATCACCAAGGCTTCGTGCACTGGGCCACAGCAGAAACCCAGGACGTCCCTCCCTCGCCCGCTGTTGCTGTTTTGGGCTGCTGACAAACGCCCACAGTGCCAGGGGCTCCCCACTTGTCAGGACAGGACTTGGCACTGTGGGTGTGAGAATTAAAAGGGTGTATTTGTAAGTTAAAAATAAAACTATTCCTTTTATTTGTGTCAGTGCAGAGTCCAAGGCTCCCTGCCTGCCCACAGTGGGATGCTAGAAAACACATGGGGGGAGAAGTGGGTGGGAAATGAGTGGGGAGAGTGTGTGTGTGTGTCTGTGAAGGGCTGCAGGGAGCAGTGTGGGGAGAATGGCTCTGCACATATCCCACAGCTGGGTCTGAATTCCACCTCTTTCCCCGCTGTTTTGTTCACTGTCCCTGAGATAAACCACACAGGGTCCAAGGAAGTGCTCCTGGGGGATAAAGCCCTTGCACGACCCACGAGGGACTTGGGAGCCTGATGCCTGCGTCTGCCATGGACCACCCTGCCCACATCAGACCAGCTCCCGTGCTCCTGGCCTCTGATCTGCAAATGGGTGCAGAATTGCACTGCTGGTCCCTGAAATAGAGTCAGCTCTTTATCAGCTCCCTTCTGAGGAAGGCTGGATCAAGGTTGATCAAGGCCAGGTTGGAGGGGGCTTGGAGCAGCCTGATTTAGTGGGAGTGGCACTCCAGAGGGGCTGGAACATGATCTTTAAGGTCCCTTCTAACCCAAACCATTCTGTGATTCCATTCTATGATTCTCTCACCAGACCTGCTGGGGTTAAACTCCAGCTTTTTGGTTCCTAAATAAGCCTGAAGTCGTCTCCAAGATACCAGGACCCCAAAGTGCTGTGTGCCAAGCTCTACACACCCTGGGCAAACGGAGCAGTTCTTGTGCCAGGAGAGNTGCTTGTGTGTGTTCAGAGACAGTGCTGTGTGTTTGCTGGGCAAACGGAGCAGTACTTGTGCCAGGAGAGGGGGCAAAGATTTAGCTCCTAAAAAAGCTGAGGGATGATTTCCCATCTCCACCTCAGGTAGGTGGAGGGAGGGGTCAGTGGTGGCAGGAAGGCTGTGAGGAGCACATCCTCCCCCTGCTGCTAGCACAAACTGTCGCATCTGTGCAGCTCCAGCACCCCGTGGCAGGGATGAATCCGTCCCTGCAAACACCATTCTTGCTTCCTAAGATTCCCCCAAGGCACGCGGGTACAACAGCCCCTCACTGCTCCTTCAGACCTTCGGCTCAATCCACCCGGAGCACTCGCTGGGCTTCACAACCTGCAGGGAGGTGAGGAGAGGCTGGAGGGGAAGGTTCAGCCAGGCAGGAATTTGGAGCAGCAACCTCCGTCAGGCCGCAGGTTTAGGACACTGGATGTGAGCTCTGTGCCGAATCCCTCCGTGCAGGCAAAGAGGAAAGGGACGAGTCCTGGTGGGAATCTGGCTGGCTGGCTTGGAGTGCAAAGGCAAGATGTGGGGACAGACCTGGCTGGCAGGGGACTGTGCTCAGTAGTGAAGGAAAAGGATTTACCAGAGAGCCCATTAGAAAACATCTGGGCTCAGCAATGACCTGGAATGCGACTCGGCAGCGGGGTGCTCCTCTCCTCCCCGGCCCCGGGAATGCGAGCTCCCGCAGGGCACGACTCGAGCCAGCTGTTTCCTCTAATCCCATCAGCCTCGCCTTCCACGGGGGGCTGCGGGAGAAAGTCCCGTTCCCTCCCCTTGGTCACTGGGATTAGTGGTTTCTCTGTAGTGCCGTGCCAATGCATTTTGGGGCCCTGGGGCAGCAGTAAAAACGTTCCCCTCCCATCCCTGAGCAAGTCCAAGTGTGTTTAATCACTCCGTTTTCCACCTTGCCCGACCGCTCCCCGCTCCCAGGCACTCCAGGCCCCTCCATCCCTCCCTCCCTCGCTTCCCCAGCAACTCAGGTCGTGCAAAATCCTTCTCCCATCCAGTTCGTGTCTGCAGGGGCAGTTCTGAGCAGGGAGGGCTGGGAAGAAGCTGTTGGGCTTCATTTGCAGGTGCCCTCTTCCCTACGAGTTCGAACACCTTTTTTTTCTTTCTACTTCAAAAATAACCCGTTTCCTCCAACTCCATTGCAACCAGCTAAATCCCCTCTGATAACCATCTTATTCTCTGCTGCACGACTTCCCCCTGCTGCAATCACTCAGAACCTCTTATTATATTAATTATTTTTCTTGCAGCACTGCCTGAAGGCCCCGGCCAAGCTTAGGCCTCGTCACAATAGGTGCTTGTGTGTGTTCAGAGACAGTTCTGGCACCGAAGCTCCTCCAAACTGTCAACCAGCAGGACAAACTTAGAACATCCACATGTGTGCAGGGAACATTTTGCACATTACTGAAAGGAAACCAGCACCCGCCTGAAACGAGGTGACTCACAGAGCAATATTGCACTGCTCTTGCATGGGAAGAGCCTCATGCACAAACTCTCCGGCCTTGAAGAGAAGCACCCAAATTCAGAAGCCTTAAAGTGCCAGTTTTTCCAAGTCCTGCTACAGCAAGTGTCAGTGTTGTTTAGGATAAGGATGGCTGAGGAAAAAAAAAAAGCATTTGTTAACAGATTAAAGTCCTCAGCTCACAGTCCTCCCACCTTCCAAAAGACAAATGTAAATACACTTCTTAAAGTGATAACGTGATTTTCATAGTTCAAAGGGTCTGGTTCATAACATCAGAAATGTGGGACCCTGAGAAATCTGCTCATTGCCTCCCTCTCCTCCTGCCCTGGAGCAGGATTGGGATTTTTGAGACTATTACTGCAGCTGATGAGGAATGAAATGAAAGTGGCCAGGAGTTCTCAGCTTATCACAGCTTTCCTGAGCAGGCTGAGACATCCGTGTTAGACCGACTTTGCATCATTCAGGTTTTAATTTTGGCAACAGTGGCTGCTGCAGTGCACGACAAGAGTTAAATGTAAAGCCCCAGTTAAATAATCGTAGGCTCATCCGGTGCTCGGAGGAGTCGCAGTGACCTTGCCTCTATCTGCCAGCCTACCTCTATTTATACCTAATATGGATATAAAATCCATGACTTCGCAGATAGTAAACGAGAGCCTCCCACAAGCATGTCGCCTGCTAGGATGCTCCCAAAGATTTAAAGGAATTATTTCTCAGGCCTTAAAAGAACCCATTGAACTCACTTTCCCTGTCCTGCCTGTGGTGCAAACTGCAGGACAGTGTGGGCTTTCCCATGCAGCCATTCCAGCGCACCTCCACTCCTATCCCACTAACATCCCTGCAGCTCCAGCCCCAGGCTTCCATCCATCATCCAAAGATGTATTTATTGACATATGAAATACCCCATCTCTCGACAGATTATCTACAGAACCATGTCATCTTCAGGGAGAATTAAACAAAAAGTGGGCCCCGTGCCTGGAAAAAGGAGCGGGGGAAGCGCACACCATCAGCCATTCCCTCAAACAAACCCAAGGAAAACAGCCCAAAAGGGAGGAGCTGAGGAACAAAGCAGCAAGGAACGGCACAGAAATAGGTTGTCTTCTGTCTGAGGTCCCCGCCAGGGACACCTTCAGGGAGTGTATAACGAGCAGGGTCCTTGAGCTAAAAACACTCTGCCTTTAGTTCAGACTGGATTAAGCCACGGGACAGAGAGCAGGAATTTTGCAGGCAACTTTTGTGGCCTTAAAAGTTTCAGATAATTTACGGCCAACAAGCACAGTTGGATCATCTGATCTGAATCCATGTGTGTTACAGGTCATTTGATTTCACCCAGTCACTCCCAGGTGGAGCTCAGTAACTTCCATTTAAGACGTCAGGAGCTGGAAAATCCTCCCATGGCTCTGCCAGCTCATCCCAGTCTGTAATTCAGTGCCTCACTGCTCATCTCCACGGGTCAAGCTTCGGCCTCCAGGCCTTGCTTCTCACTGTGCCTCTCCCTGTTAGCAGCAATCCCTTCAGTTCCCAGGGTTCCATAATTCCCAAGTCTGTGCCATCTCCAGGTATTACCAGTGTTTGTGGCACCTGCATGCTGAACTTCACATTTGACTAGGCTGAAATCCACATTGCTCCACTTTCTTTTTCACTTACACAGCATCCCACCAAATAGCAGTTACTTGTCTGCCAGCCTTTTATATTTACTTCCAGATAATTAACTAAAATTACAAATACAACCTGTGCCAGGGCCTCCCCACCCTCAGAGTGAACAATTCCTTCCCAACATCCCATCTAACCCTGCCCTCTGGCAGTGGGAAGCCATTCCCTGTTGTCCTGGCACTCCAGGCCCTTCTCCACAGTCCCTCTCCATTTTTTCTGTTGGCTCCTTCAGGCACTGGAAGGCCACAATGAGGTCACCCTGGAGCCTTCTCTCTCCAGGCTGAACAATCCCAGTTCTCCCAGCTTTTCCTCCCAGCAGAGCTGCTCCATCTCTCTCATCACCTTGGTGCCTCCTCTGGACTCTCTCTGTGTCCTTCAGTCCAAATTCAGAGGGAATGCACGGCTCATGGGAGCAGTAATGGGTTTGGGTTTAGCTGTTTATCACTGCTAACAACTTCAAGTGCAGCACCGAGGGGGAGGAAGAATATCCTCTAAAACCTCTAAAAAGAAACACACTCCCTTGCATGATTTATGAACTGAATTTGAACTGATCAGGGCATGACCTTTTCCAGGAAGGGGCATCCACTCCTAACCCAGAGCTGGAGGCTTTACAAGCACCACCAATAAAGACTAGAGATGAAGAGTGATTTATTAGTCACCAGCAACTTTCTAAGCATCTTTATAAGCTCCAGGAGGTGGGTATCCAGCACCACGAGGAAAATCCAGCTCCAGCAGCCTGTGGTGCTGCACAGCAAAGTGCTGACAGCCAGAAGGCACGACAGAACGGCCATCCACAGCTGAATTTCCATAAACTATGTTCCCATTTAGTTTCAATCCCAGTTAAGCATTTCACTGTGGGTGGGCTATAGGCTGGACTCCTGGAGCAGTACAGACACAGTGCACATTGCATCCAGCTGCCTACAGAGCTGCCATGCCAAAATTTGCACCAGTCCTACTTCCAAAGGCAGGAGTGGGGTGGGAGAGGAGGAGAAAGTTTATTTCTTACTGTGGGGTGTGTGTGGTACGGGGGTAAGTACCAAACCCTGACAGCTTGGAGCAAAACAAGGGTCAGCAGTGCCTCGCTGGTTCAGAACCTGCAGAAAATGGGGTTTTCCCAGCAGGTCATGCCCAGATCAGGGGTTCCACAGCTCCACGAGCCTCTCCCTTCCAGCTGCAGCATCAGCTGTACCTCGTGGCACATCACTATCACAACAACCAGTCACCTTTAGTCCACTTGTGCACCCACTATTTGCATTTGCAAATCAGCACCTTTGTGATTTCTTCTGCATTGCTCCCAAACTCAGAGGGAACCCAAGAAAAATAGCTGGGAAACCGATTCCTCCTCCTTTGGAGAATCATCCATGTGAGCTCTCTGGAAGAGCTGAGTTACACCATCACTGCTGTGTTTCCACTACTGGAGAGGAAGTTTGGACAATGGCCTGGAGTGACAGAACAAGGGCTTTAAACTGGAAGAGAATAAGTATAAATTGGATACTGGGAAGAAATTCTTCCCTCTAAGAATGGGGAGGCCCTGGCACAGGGTGCCCACAGAAGCTGTGGCTGCCCCATCCCCGGCAGTGTCCAAGGCCAGGCTGGATGGGGCTTGGAGCACCCTGGAGTAGTGGAAGGTGTCCCTGCCCACGGCAGGGGGGGGCACTGGGGGAGCTTTAAGGTCTCTCCCAGCCCAAACCATTCCACAATTCCATGTTACTGGAATGCTGCTGTCTCCTTGATCCTCCTAAATTCATATTGAAGGTAGATTTACTAAGGCCATGACTGTCTCCTGGTATTATGTTCATGTTCTGCCTAACATAGCAGTGTCCATGAGGCACAAAGAACTGGGAACACATTTCAGTATTTTCTCTCCTTACCAGATTCAGATTGAGCCAATATTGAGGATCACAGTGGTTTACACGTACTAGTGATTCCATAAGCTATCACCCTCTGGATAGTTAAACATCATTCCTAATTTCTCAGGGATTTGCCAGTAAGAATTTGGGGCAATTTGAGGATAGCAAAGGGTGGCACAAACCCCTCTGGAGTCTCCCAGACTATGAAGGGCAGCCTTCCCCTGAGACTCCACCACCACGTGAAAAACCAGTTGGGAAGGATGGGCTGCTGGACTCCAATCAGAGCCCTGGCTGCACACCACATTCCCTGCACGACTTACCCCTGACCTTGCCTACGGCTTCTCCCATCTTTAAAACGGGAATTACAAACCCTCCTACCTCCCTGCAGCCCATCTGTTTAGTTTGTAAATTCTCCAGGGCAGAGGCTGGTTTTTATTTGTGTGTACAGCACCACATACAGCCAGGTCCCGCTCTTGGCTCCAGGCAGGATTGGAACACAAAGCAATGACGGTATCTTGATCAAACATGAACAACTCAGATAAACAATAGAAAAGCAGCTTGATATTTTTTTCCCCGCTGTCTCTGCTTTTCCGTGACTTGTTTATTCATCTCAAAGCCTCAGCAGACATCTAATCAAGCTGTTAAAGAAGCAGATTTGTGGTCAGTCGAGCACTTGGGGAGTTGTTAAACGTTCAAAACCAGTTCTAGTCAGAAAACGGCTTCTTTTTTTTTTCCCCATCTCCTGGGTAGTGATACAGTTTCCTCACTGTATACTCCTATTACAACTGTGATACAAGTTCTCTCCTAAAAGGTCTCATTAAGTTTGGGTAGGGACACCTGCCTTTTTCAGCCCTATCTTGTTCGCACTTTTTGGTCCCGATCCAAATCACACCACAGACGAAGCAATGATTTCAGCAGGCTTAAGAAAGAAGGAAAAATGTGATAGTTTCCAGATGAGTGTATTATACTAAATTTAACATGCCTTTTGGTACTTAGAATTTCCACTTTTCCCCCTTCCATTTATGTAATTAGAAAACAAGCGGCAGGAAACCATTCCTACTCCAGCCTCAGCTGGGAAGGGTACAGGCTCCTTCCCACAGAGGGAAAAAGGAGACTTGTCCTCACAAGAAGATATTTTGCACAGCTTACATGGACAGGTTCAAAAATAGGTTTGGGATAACACATCTTTAATTAAATAAAGCAAAACAAATACAGACCCTTTACGTGGTAGTTATATGTGCATATACATATATATATATATACATCAACACAGACAACAAGAAGCAAGGCAGCTGTGAAGAAAACCAGAAAGTTAAGCTTTTACCCCATTTTAAAAGCAATGACAAATTTAAATTTCACTTTTAGAATTGTGCACTTTTTCCACACTCACCAATGTTGACTTCACATGAATGAGCAAGAGCCTTTGTTCTGATTATTCTCACTCTAGCAACAAAGGACACACTGGGATCAATATCTACAATCGATATCTCGGAGTTCCAAGGCCAGAAGAACCACTTGATCACAGGCCACGGTAGCCCAAGGTAAGAATTAACTCCAGGAAGTTGTCTTTGAGGATGACTCGTTACCAGGGACACTAAACAAAAATTGAACTCATCATCGGCCCAAATGACACAGCAGGAGCTGAAGCTTTCCCTGCACGCTGACAGTCGCTATGTTCGGTGTTGCCACCGCTTTTGGTTCTCCTGGGTCTTGCCCAGGCTGCTGCTCCTCTCTCCAGCAGATCCCACTGGCTTCCCGGACTGCAGCACACACACGGAGAACTCAATAAAACCCCTTTCCAAACCACAGAGGAGCTACGGCTCCAAAGTACATAGTTCAAATTAAAACTTGGGGCCGGATAAAATGATTCAAAATTGGGAAAAAATTAAGATATCCTGTTTTCAATAAGCTGTTTTGACCTGACTGATGAATGCAGTCCGGCAAGGGAGGAGGTGGAAAAACAAGGACATGCTGGAGCAATGGTCCTGGATGGTATCATGCTCTGACAGTCCCAATGCTGCTCTGGCACTGGAGCTATTTTATTTCACAAGTCCTTTGCTCCGGGCGAGCTCCTCAGCGTCTGTTGACTCCGGGCACAGCTCAACGCGTTTCTCCAGAGCGCAGGGTGCACAGAGCAGTGCCCAGGAGAGGTGGGGATGCAGGGCTGCTGCAGCACCCACACCTCAGGCCTGTAAGATAAGGAGTTTCTCAAGTCCTCTGAACTCCAGCCTACCCCTCAGTCCATCCCCTTCCTTTCCTGGCACGGTTTAAAAAACAATGATCACACAACTTGTTTTCCTTTCTGGGGAGGAGCTGCTCTGTCACTTTTCCATCTATCAGCACTCACCATGCAGCACAACAGGCTTTCAATAAAGGGAAGTTCTGTATCAACCTACACCATTCCATTTCCATCTCGAGACATGCACTCACTCCTTACGCTACGTGGACAACACACAAGTGTGGGACAAAGGAAAGAGATCTGAGAGAGCCATCTCCATAGCTAGAAAATTGTGCTGAGTAAAGAAGCAGTGAAGACGAGCCCCTGAGCCAGGGGAAGAGCAGCAGACAACGTGCCAACAAGGACTGGGGCAGATGTAAGGAAGGAAGCGCTTGCAGCAGTGTCTTGCCAAGGCAATAAAGAGCTTTAAGTAGTTGTGACCCATTCCCAGACACTGAAACCTCTCTGTTCTCCCACGGAAGAGGGGTGCAAAAACAATCAGCCTAAAGGGTAAGCTGAGAGCCAGATGGCATGAGGATGTGTTTAACTCACCCACTACCCTGGGAAGTTTCAAACGGGGGTCACTCCATGACCCAAAGCTACAAGAGACAGCAGGGCCTTGCTGCATCCGTCACACAGTTTGGATTTACCCGTTTGGATTCTGCCTCTTCTGAGAGGACAAAATTCCAATTTTAAAGGGCAACTGTACAAACAGGACATAGGAGTATTTATATTCCTCTCCAAACACCGGCACAAGCAGCAGGGGTCTAGTGGGTGATTTACGAGGTGGGAATGCTTCTTTGAACTGGATGGTGGATGGGGGTTGCTCTCAGGAGTGGGGAGGAACAGACAACGGCTGGCTTTGCTGAGGAGCTCTCCCAGTGGCCCAGGTGGTCCCAGCTGCTGGCTACTCCAAGTGAAGTTCTCTCCTTCCATTCTCTCTCTCTCTCACTCACATACAAAGCCAACACACCAGAGAAGGCCATTTTTCTTTTATTTATTTCCCAGAAGAGCTCTTCCTTGCACTTTTCAGACACGATACAAAACAAGCAACAGAACTTTGTTTCATAGACAGAAACAGTTTGTTGGAGTATAAAGAGTTACTGGTGATCGTTACTGAAGAATGTTGGCTTATTCCAGGGGCACTTCAGTATTCCTGAGGAATAATCATTGATTTCTCCTTCCTTCCCACTGGGATAGTCTTAGCCATTAGTCACTGTTCCTGTAAAGCAAGAAGGCTTGTATTATTAAAAAGCCATTTGGGTTCCTCATGTGGAAGGTGCTGCAGGATGTAAAGCAAGTCACGGAGCTCTGTAACATTTCCAGAGGGTATGGGAACATTTTCACCCTTTGCTAAAGCAGGAAGTTGTATGTGGAGGAATTAAGCAGCTGTTTGCATGCCAGAAGCGTGCCATGTTTTCATGCACAACCCTCCATTCTGATAAACTGGGTACTTCAAAAACCCCACATTATTGGTCAAGTTATCTATTCACAGGCTGAAGAGAAACCAGACTGAAATCAAAGCCACAAAGGGCAAGAGGAAAGGCTGCAGTTGCCTTCTGGTGTTCTTGCACATCAATATAAATCCACATTCCTATCAAAGTACAGGATTGTGGGGTTTGAGTGATAATACAGGCTAAATAACCTGAAAAACAGGATATTTTCCATTTTGCAAGGAAGTCTAGGCTGTGTAATTCACAGCCATGGCATTTTAAGCCTTGAAATAATTGTGACATGTTGATTTTAAATTCTGCTGAATTCACTGTGAAAACCACTTGATCAAATTACTTAAAATGCCCTCAGAAAATTCTGACCACAAATTAGAACTTTTCTGCATTTTAAATATTCTTTTGGTCTAGATGAATGGCTCCTGCCCTGGTTTTGGGGTTTCACGATGGAATTTCTAACCCGAAGGATGGGCACTGTGATGATCCAAGTTACAGCCAGAACAGCTGCAAAGTCACTTCTGACATCTCCTGATTATTTGGTACCCTAAAGGTCCTCTGTCCTCTCTCATTCTGACTCAGGACTCAGAATTAAGAACTTGATCCTGAAGAATCAACAATCCCAACTGGATGAAGGCCTGAGTAACCTGGTCTGACCTCACAGCTGACCCCCATGACCTCTGTGAAGTCCTTTCCAACTCGAGTTATCCTGTGATCCTGTGAACTTGACAGGCTCAGAAAAATAGAAATAATTTCATCCAGGTTAATCTGTGTTACATTTCCCTCTAATAAAGCTGATTTTCTTGCAGATTTTCTCATTTTGACAAGTTAGCATTTGAACAGAACTCAGTTTTGTAAAGGAAATCCTACAGAGTTTACTTATAACAAATTTTTCTAGGAAAAAAACAGATGAGTGATAATTCAACAATATTTTCCATGTTCCTAACCAAGAGAAATGAAATAATTTTGTTGTAATAACCCTGGAGCCATTACCCATGACATGACATTTTGGAGGGAATTAATGACATTAACCATTAGGTGGCTTCATCCGTGTTTTCCCTCTCTCAGCCTCTTTGGGCCAGAGAAAGCTATGGAGACAGTGCACTGGAAACTATTTGTCCTGTGCCAGGCAGGCATCTGAAGTGTCCTTCCAGTTACCTCATGCTTCCAAGGACCACCCTTGCTCCAGATTAGTCCTTAATCCAAATAAAATCCCTTCCTAGGGTGACTGGACACTCTGTTTGCTGCTGCCCAGCATCCCTAGGAACAAGCCTCCTTTAATGAATAATGCTCTCTCAGAACATGTGAGCAGTGCACTTATCACTCACATGAAGCCACAGACATGTCATTCCAGCTTTTTTTTGGAGACAAACTGGAGGAATAACCTCAGGATGATGTGAAAAACCAACACATTTCAATGTTAAAAAATCTGGCCAGAAGAGCCATGCAGATTTTTGATTCTGGGCAGTAGCTGGCAATGCTGATCAGCTGCTTCCAAGTCAAGTTTCCGTATATTGCTCTCCAAAGATTTTATTTGTTGGAGAATCCCTTTAACAGGCAGCTGGAGAAAATATCTGTAAGCAGGTGTGTCTGGTAGGGCTGCAGAAGGCTGGCAAAAGCTCATCTGCCAGTAAATCTAAGGAGGACTGGGCTCAGCCTGCAGCTCTACAAGCACCAGGAAAAGCCTGGAAATGCCTGCAGGCCTCCTGCACCAGGCAGAGCGACACAGGAGGGAGTTCTGCACTCGGTGTCCTGCATGAAAAGCTCCTGTCAGAGTGTTTTACCTCGGTACTTTCTGAAGTGCTGAAGTAACTGTGAATGTGTTCTGGTGGATGCCTCTCCACCAGGGTCGCTGAAATGATTTAACCAGGCCACGGCTTCGTGGATCCAAAACACAAACACACACTCCTTTTGTTTTCCAGATGCCACAAGGATAAACTACCATGAGAACAGCCCCAACTTCGACACGGGAAGAAATTAATAAAACACTAACGGAGCCAGTTTGTGGACTGGTGCACTGCAGCCAGTTTGTGAGTGCACAAATGGTTCCTGCTAATTAATCTATTTTTAAATATTTCACTTCAGCATGGTAAAATATTTTAAAATATTTTACTTCAGTGTTAATACTGAACTCATTGAAATTATCCTCTTCAAAACTGCTTACAGGGTACATTTTTTTCCAGACTAACTACTACATTACTATCCAGACAAACAAGCCACAAAACTTACAAGTGATCAGTGTTTTCATGTCGAAAAAAAACCCCTATAGAAGATCAAAGATCTGCTTCCACAGGCAGATCTACCTGATGTGCCTGACATGACTTTCAATTTCTTCCCAGCTCACCTCCTAAATTCTGAAGAACCTTAACATTAGTTTAGTTTTTCTGCTTTTCTGACATGTGTTTTTATTGTGTTTTCAGGTTGTGTGTGGGAAAAGCTACCTGTGGAATCTGTTAAACTAATTCCATGTATTCAGTCTAGTAAATTTGCTGTTAAACACACCAGATATTAAAGAGCAGGGGAACATTCCAGCTTTGGCAACACAAGTTGCTTCCTACTAGCACTCCTTTGGGAAAGGCAGAGGAATGTCCAGGGATATGGATATGCTGACTGACAAACAGCTACCAATCAATAGCAGGTGGCATTGATACTTACTTTTACAAATTTACCATGGAGAAGATATGGAGACTGGAAGTCGTGTTGACAATTGGAATAAGCCATTCCTAACCCCATCCCTGACCCAAATGCAATAGGCCATGCCTTTCCTGTGGATGAGGCAAGCAGAGAGGAAAAAGTAAAGTCAAGGAGAGCTGTTTGTTATATATTGCTCCGTAAGCACCAAGGAAGAACAAATTACTAGAAGATGCATTGTAGGCATTTTCAAGTTCTGAGATCCTCCAAACCAGCCCACTGCAGAAGAAGAAGAGTAACAGTAACACAAGCTTAGAATTTAACAGAGAGCAATCTCTGAATTCAAAGCATTACTGAAAATTACTCTGCTCTACAGCACAACTGAAGAACTAAGATCAGTTTTAAAGCCCTGGCAAGGCTGGCATAAACTGATGTCTAGACACATGGCTCCAGTGATTTGGCTCAGGGTCTCCTGCAATTCCAGGATTTGAGCTGAGCACAGGAGGAGCTCAGGGAGGTGCCATGGATAACAATCTTGTTAGGCAACAGCTAAAAGTTTTGGGAGCTCCATTTCAAGAAAAAAGACAGGACAAAAAACAATGGAAGAATTGGTCTAACAAGCTGATTAACTTTTACATGCCTCAGAGACTTAACTGCACCTACAACAGAGAGAAACTGAGAAGCCAGGCAGCCAAGATTAATGCAGTGTACTTACTTTTGAAGAAGATGACTGAGAAAACAATTCCTAATCCAAATCCAGCACCTGTAAGAAGAAATGCAGCGAGTGAGGACAGAGATAAATCAAAGTAATGGAAAATGATTTAATTCTTTACAGTAATTCTTTATTCCAACTCCAGGAATATCAGACTATGAACACCAGACTATGGCTATCTAACTACACGTTATTTCAGCACACCAAAGCAAAGAGTTCTTATATAACAAATCTGAAAAAAGCAGGTCTTGTTTTCTTAAGTAACTGTAAGCAGCTAATTCAGATTAGAATCCCAACATATGTTATAAGTACATTATCAGAAATATCTGGGAAGCAAACCAGACTCTCATCCCAGGGAAAGTTCCTGATTTTCTGTCACCATCTCCAATGTGGAATTAAAATTTATTTGGCTCATTGTCAGCAAATGAGGAACACTTAAATGAAAACTTATTGTGTCCTTGAGCTTTAGATTCTGCAGATGAATATCTCATTGTAGCTCGTTTATCTCACTCCTTTAACTGCTTCAATGTGTGTCCTGAGGGCAGCAGAACTTTGAAGCTCTGTGTTACCCTATACCTTACAAAGAAAGCTCCAGGCTGCTTATCTTTCACATCCACAACATTCATTATGGAGCATATTTAAACACATTAGGAGTGAATGACTTTTCACATCCTTATACTATATATAGAAATAACTGCAGCAGTTGAAACAAAATTATTCAGCGCCATTAAAAAACTCGGCATATTTAAAAATAATTTTTTTGCTTTCCTTGGAAGGTGAACTTATGATTTCTGCAAGCTGTCAGGCGAGTCTGCAAAACTCCTCTCAGGACCCAATAAATATAACAGTGAAAACCTGCAGCTGAGTGGGCAAATTCTACCTTTAATTATGTCCACTAAAGACAAGATTTTTAGATAAGGCACGGAAATACAAAAGTTTGAAAAAGGAAAAAAAAATATCAGTCATGCATATGCTCATTAAAAAAACCAAAACAACAGCTTCAGGTTTATTTTGCAGCAAACACATCCTGTTACGGGTTTCAATTCTCTCCTTTCAATACAAGAAATTTAATTTAAATATAATAAGTTTATTCATTAAAAGACATACTTTTTAAATATTCCTAAAAGCACGTGATCCTGTTGAATGCATCAGTAAGTGAGCTGAGTCCAGAACAATGCCAAGGATCCTGTACCCTTGTGGCATATAGGATGACGTTTCTTTTTTTTTTAGTTTCCTCGTACTCTTTTTTCCTTGTAAAAAGCATATTGATAGTTTCTACTGAGGAACTCAAAAAATACTTGACATCCTAAATACATTAGGATGCACCACCGTGTACCTTAACTAAGCATCTCAAGTTTTTTATTGATTATAAACTCCTGAATATTGGAACAGAGGTGAGCAAACGTGATCTGAGCAAACCCCCTCACGTTCACTCTCTGCTAGGACTTTACTCTCCGTATTTATTGAGAGCTGGAAATGGGAGTTGATTTGAAAACCCTTTTCATTTTACTACAGATTTTCAACGGTGCCAGAGGTAACTACTTTACCAGGTCATTACAACTTCGGAGTAGGCTTACAAAACATGCAGGAAGAGCTCTGACCGCCCGCCAAGCGATCCTGACATAACTCCCCCAGACATTTCAGAGCCCGAGCGCTTCGCGGAAGGTCAGGTTTTCACTCTAATCATTTGCACAGCTAAGGGAAAGTCTCGGATCCTCAGATGTCTGCTCAGAGCGTCAGGATTTTTGTGCCTTTCAGACAGTATGAGACACTCCTCGGAGCAGCTCGTTAAGACCCGCGGCACTGAGCAGTGCTCACCCGCAGCCTGGAAGAGACATCAGCCCTTCCTCAGAGCCACAGCTCACCCCTCTAATCCACCCAGCCCCCTCCCAGGAGGGCCTTCTTGCCGTACCTTTGCTATAGTCCAGCTGGTGCTGGCTCTCCCACAACGTTTATGCCATTAAGGATAATGACTATCTTCCAGAATTCATCCTGTTTGGCGCCCTGGCCCGGCTCCTCTGCCAGCCTGTTCCTACAATCCGCAGTTGTGCCCATCCGGTTTGGGCTGCTGCACCTCAGGGCTGACAAGGACTTGGTGGGGGGAATCCTCTCTGTTCAGACAGCACCAGGACTGTTTGAACTGCCCGGTTCAGTGGCCCTGCCACAAGGCAGTGATCCCGGTCCTATGCTTCCCCTTCCTGGGAAGATCCCCTCTGCCAATCCAAACAGTTTAGCTAATCAATGAGAAATGATTTACAGGATGACAAATTCTGCATCATCTCCATGCACAGCCTGGGCAGTTTCTAATGCCACCACATTTTCCATGTTAGCAGTCAAACCCACATTCTTCTCACCAGCCTGGTGGTGAACTGCTTCCTGTCTTGTCTTAAGACAACCCTGCACTAAGGAAGCAGCTATAATTAATACAGTTTCTTTCCATTTACTTCCAGAAATTATCGTTATCTCGTACTCTCTTCACCTCCTTCAGATGTTCTCTCACATTACAGCCCCTCTGTAAGGGCTCCACCCAGACGCCATCAATGCTGCTTCCTGTTGGCCATGGGGGAAGCTACAGGATACACTTAAAAGGTGAAAAATTTATTATTTATGTCAACTGCAATTCAGCCTAAGCCTAAAACACAAACTAGGCCTTCCCCCACACCAACACCACTGTCAAACAGATGTGGTCCAGCATGACTGACTCAGGAAAAACTACTCTATCTTAAGAAAGCTTTTTCTGAAGCAGCTCATTTGAAGGGATTGTTCTTCATGCAAATGCATTTTTTGTGCAATTTTAGAGGCTATCATTGCACTTTGTTCCAGCCGTATGGAGTCTGCAGTGACAATCAGCACAAAGAAATGATGGTAAGATAGCTAAGACCTTGCTTTAAGTAATGAAAATGCTACAGAGAAGTGAAGGAGGAGATCTGACAGCTAATGGGTTTTGGCTTTCTGTATAAGAAGGCAACTTGAGAGACAAAGCCAAAGGAGTACCTCAGCTTTCCTCATCTCAAAGGCAGCTTGGTTCACTCCTCTCCTGACTGAGGCACAGTCTGTGCTCACAACTGTTGTGATCACAACGCCCTGTCCACTGGAAACACCAGCTCTGCCCCTCACACCAAGCACTGCATGTACAGCATTCACTCTTTTCTGCTTGGTTTGGACAGTTAGAAGTTGGTTTTAACTTAAACCCAGAACCTTCAGCTACATTTAATTCCTTAGCCCGTCTGGTTAAGAACCTCTTTCTGCGGGAAGTTTGTCACTCATCTTCATTCCACTAGAAAGTATTTGTGGTTATGTGGTCATTTCCTGTGTCTCCAAGACCAAGGGGGAGCAAAACCATCTTGCCTCGGGAGCAAAGTAATGCATTTCACTTTAATTCTATATAAAGTTACACCAGAGATAAACAATGGCAGAGCTGATGATGAGTTTTACAGGTTGAAGTTCTCACATGCTCCATATCCTCTTAAAGAGGCAACATGTCACTTCAAAGAGCCTCCCACCTGATCAGGGGACAGTCCAGCTGTTCCTCCTAAAGATCAGCACCTCTAGGCCAGGCTTTAACTTCATAACAATAAAACATGAAAGGTTTATCTTACAGTAAAAACAAACGAACATGGAAAAGCAAAGGGCTTGATCCACGCCAGGCACATTTTCCCTCCCTTTCTTGCATGACAGACTCTTTGGAGGAAAAGGCCACAGGAAAGAGTACAACCCATTTTTCACCTTCTCTGACAGTTTAAAATGTTTAACTAGAAAAACAGCCTCTTCCACCCCACATCCATCACTTCAGCCTAAACTCATTTACAGTGTCAACAGGGAACAGGACAGTTGTGAGGACACCTCACCCCTGCTCCCCACTACGCATCCCAGCCACACAGAGCGCCCCAGCCACATGGAATTGGCATTAGGCAGCAAGCCCGGGCGCCAAAACTTTTTCTTTCTACTTTTTTGGCTCTTACACCTTCCAAGAAAAACGTCCCAGTACCTCCAATCAATCTAACACGCAGGAGAGCACGTGCTGTATACCCAACAGGACATCATAAAAGTGTCTTGGAGAGAAACACAAATCTTCAGGATGGGCTCCTGCCCCATAAGAACATCTGGGAAAAGCTTTTTCTATAAATTTAATCAGCAGTTGCTCCAACAGTGATACTACACGGTTCTTTCCTAGGCTACCCAAGTAGCTACAGGCTGAGGCAGCTATTAACACAGCCACACCTAGATGTACTTTGCTTCAACAGCTTGAAACTTAAAATAGAAGGATTAAAATATGCTCATTGACATCTGGCAGATGTGTTGCTGTTACTATAGCAGCTGGAAGGTTTTCAATTACTTAATCCCAAAATGAAAACTATTATTTTCCTTTGCCATTCCACACACACAAATACAAAACTGAGAGCTTCAGCCTCCAATCCCACCCTGACAAGACACATAAAGAATTGCTTTGCAAAACTGTGGAGGAAAGCTGCCTTCATACAGCAGGGCCTTCACAGGGCAGCACTTAGCACCAGTTAGAAATCCGAGACCATGAAATCACTTATTTACGGAGAGAATTAATTTTAAGCAGACTCTTTGCAAGGTCTTAGTGGCAGGAATCAGATTTTCTTCAAACACCAACTTTGAAGCTTTCATTCCCATCTCCCCTGTGGTGTGGATTGTTTGCAGAGCAGACAGAAAAATGAGCAAGGACACGAGAAGAAAACACGGTGAAATTATATACCAAGTATTCAAGAAAGAAGCAGAAAAAAGAGTGTTTTGTTTTATACTAGCATCTGACTGTAGTAACACAGAAGAATTGGAATAACAAAATATTAATATCCAAATGTCATTATAATCAAAAATCCTGACATGCTTTCAGGGGCTGCTTTCACCCTTAAGCACTCAGGGTCAGGTCAAGTGCTGCTCAAAGGCAAACCTTGGATAAACATGAGCACTGCTGCAGAGGCACAGGCAGCAGCATGAAGGGCCTCCCAAGGAATCACGGTGATACTGGACCAGAAACTTCAGCCTCACACCAGTGAATGACCTGTGAGAGCTGAGGGCACAAAGGTTTTCTCCCTCCTTTAAAAGGGAAAGGGGAGAGGAGTGGAAGCTGCTCAGTGATGAGATAGTGCAACTTCCCCGTGAGGGTGGGGAGGCCCTGGCACAGATTTCCCAGAGCAGCTGTGGCTGCCCCATCCCTGGAAATGTCCAAGGCTGGGTTGGACGTGGCTTGGAGCAACCTGGGGTGGTGGAAGGTGTCCCTGCTCATGGCAGGGGGTGGGACTGGATGAGCTTTAAGGTGCCTCCCAACCCAAACCGTTCTGGGATTCTATGGTCAATACTGCACCATGCTTTTAGACAAATTGGGGCTGTACTTGCTTTAGAAGCTCACATATAAAAATCAGCAATATTCTCATAACACAGTTTCTGACAGGAAACTTTACCTTGTCTTACTGCAATTACATGTTCTGTTACTAAAAACAATAACATTGCTGAAAAGAAAGATTTAGCACGAGTAAACACACCCACGCTCAGGGCTTTTGCAGCCCAGCTATGAGGGTTGGCAACGCTGCTGCTTCACACCCACCCAGCACAGGCTGGCCAGTACTGATGTCTGCTGGCCCAGCTCAAAAACAGAGGCAACTGAGAGCAAGAAGAGTTTCAGGGGCATCTCACTGGCAGGAATGAAGAGTAAAGGAGCCTGATCCTTCTCAAACCTCTCACTAGTCATTTATTATCACCAAGGATGTGCCAGCAGCACTGAATGGATTTTCTCAGAGAACTGTTTCTGATATTAAAAAAATCAACAAAGTCTTGTTCCCACCTACTGCTACATCTCAAGGACCAAACTTCAGGATATCACTTGGCTCCAGTCCCTTTCCCCTGGGCACTGCCACTGCATGCCACCTCCAAAAAAGGCAGCGCTGGCATCTTATCAATGCACTAACACAGAGGTCCAGGAAGTCAGGGCATTTTGGACTCATTTCCCATGGAGCAGAGCTTAGGAGGTCTGGAGTTTGCAAAGGCTGCACCAGCAGATGGATTGTCACAGCTCTTCTCTCAGGTTCTCTTGCTCCAGGGCCCACCAAGAGCAGGCTGGCACAGCTGGTGGGGCACACCTCAGCAGGGCACACTCTCTGACTCATCTGGAGTGCCAGCCAAGAGGAACAGCAGGGCACAATGCAGATAGGAGGAGACCTGGATCCCTAAAGAGTTTCCTGTCTTTTTCTTCCAAGAGAAGATAATACCCCCTTAATTTGTAGATGGACATTGTGTTCAGAGCTCTGCTAACATCGTAACTAAATATTGCTGTTAGATTTTTGACTAAAAGCCTATTCTCAGAACAGCATTTGCCCACCTCTTCCAAAGAAAACATTTTTTGTTGTCTGTGCTGCCTCCCTGCACAGCCTGAGCCATGAGCAGTTAATATTTACACTACTTGGTCTGTGCAAGACACAACTGGTAGAGCTGGATCTTCTGTACGACACGGAAAAATAACGTGGGGTTCCAACAAAGCTCACACAACAATGCAGTTGTGTGCTCACACAACACCCATGTTCTCCAGCATTAAAAACAAAACCCCAGAGGAAGAACAAGCCTTCCGACCTGGTAGCTAAGACTGGATGGCCACGATACAACTGCCAAGCAAAAAAACACTTCAAAACAGGAATTTCAGGATTTTTGTATATTTAGACAAAGTCTAATCCAGTTTTCAGAAAGTGTAATCAAGTTTTATCATTATATAGACTGACTTTATCCTATTCATAACCATGTGAAGGATTATTTAAAAATACTGACATTACAATCCATACAATGATTCTTTCTGAAATATCCAATCTGTGGAACGACACAAACAATACAATTTCACCCTTGCCATTAACAGAACAGCTATTCAAGCAGGCCAGATGAAGCAAGCCAGAAGAAATCGTGTTAACAGTTGCAGGAGAATTCAAAGTGCTCTTTTCTCTTAAAAAAAATCCCTATTAAATGGAAATTAGAAGCATTTTATTTTCAGATGTCAAAACAGAGGATTAGAGGAAAATGAAATCACTACACTGGGTTATTTACAAGCTTCCAGGCTGAATTTTGGTCAATCACAGACATACATCAAAACATTTCTCTCCTGAAAAAAAATGAACTTCAATACAGCAACTTCACACACACAAGGCAGGAAGCAAACAGCTTCCCTAGGATTACCTTCCAGTACCAGGGAAATTACAGTGTTCAACTCATTTAAAACAACAGCTTCAAAACAAACCAAGACATGTGGGCACATAAACCTCCCTCCCTTCCACACATACTCTTTATTGCCTCTCTGTCCCCTGGAAACAGCACATAATAATAATTTGTCCAAAATTACAGCCTTGCAGCAAAAAACACCTCTGTCAGTCTTTTGTGAGTAATTGTCTTCCCAAATAAACAGCCATGAACTATCCATCAGTTAAACAAACAGACCAACCCTTTGAACGGGGTTTGGAGCCTAGCCTGCAGGATGGAGGAAGACCACACCACTGTTTACTTCATCATCCCTCCTCTGCAGGGCTCTACTGATGAAAAGGAAGAAATGGCTGTGAAGGCTGGAGAGGACACAGGAGCTGAGAAAGGTTTGCAAGCTGGGAAGGAAAAGAAAGCCTCAGTAGTTCAAGTCTCTGTTCCCACACCCCAAACAAAAAACCTTTCTGTAAGAAAGTAACAAGTAGCTTTTCTGCACGAAAAATCAGTATCAGAACCCAAAAAAGGAACAGAAAGTTAAATTATTTCAATGACTGTCCGGGTGAAAAGCCCCGAGAACGGTGCAAAGCCAGAGCCAACAGGACCTGGACTGTCCATCAGAAACCACCTGGGCAGCTAAGAAAGCACAACCCAGTCCCCTGCGCACAAACACTGTGCTCACAACTACATCTGGAATGGAATAGGAACAAACCCACCTAGATACAGCCTCTTCATTAGCAAAACAAATAAATATCAGTCCTAATAAAAACGAGGTGACCAAAAGCTCCATTTCACAATGGCTCAATGTTTTGCACAGGCATAAAAAGGTTTACTTACTCTTTGAAATTAAATACTGTCTTAACAACGCCTGACAACATCCTCTGTTTGGAACTAACAGGAAAAAGTTAATACTAAATTATAAGATCCACACAGGTAGTGACCAAGAGCTTGAAAACATAACACAGCATTTCAAAAGATGCAACACAAGATAAATATTTATTCTGGAAGTTTTAGTGGCAGGAGGTCCAGTTTTTTTCAGGAGCTTGGTCTCCAACTAAAACAGTATTGCACAACTACAAACAACAGAGCTAACGACAAACCCCGGCTTACGCAGTGTAGTGGGAATCCTGACGGGCTAAGGACAGGCTGCGCAGCCCCCAGCTGGAATTTAAAACCACATTATTGCTAATAAAGCCAGCCTGAGAGCTCTACCTCCCCTTCTCCCCCTTTTCTGTTTCCCATGTCCGTTCAGCCCCCAAACTAATCCACAGGAGTTATCTGTCCACAGTTCTCACAGACACTGGGAAATGTCCCGCATGCAAGGCTCCAGAAATTCAGCGCTTTCCTTTCTTTAGAGAGTCTGGAATGGGAAAACACCGGGCTAATGACACTGTTTGTTTTTCCCCAGCCACTGGCTGGAAAGATCTCCCTGGCTGTAGCACTCCGGAAGGATGTAAAGGAGCGTTTGGGAAGGAAACTGTGGCCACCAAAGGGAAAAGTCTGAGAAAAAAAGCAAGAAGTTTACCAAATCCTATATCCCATGTAACAAGCAACTAAATCCTCAAGTAAAAAAGTTTATTTTCTTTCCTTCTTTCTTTTCAGTACAACAACCACCCTTGATAATTTATTGGAAACTCCAGCAAACTTTGCAGCAATATTACAAAACCAATCAACACGACCACTCAAGGTTTTAATGTCCCTGCAGAGAAAACAATCATTCCCACTGGGATACCATGGAAAAATTTGTGTTGTCAGCACACAGTTCATGGAGGAGGTTGCCAGGACAAATGCTTCAGTTACTGATCAACTGTAAAAGCACACAAACCGGAAAAGTGCCCTCACACATGAAGAGAAACACATGTCTGAGCCCATCCCACTGGGTTTAGTGCTAAGATGAAGAGATGCAGCACATGTGCCCTTTTTGGGCAGCCTAATGAAAAACATGAATTTGACTGAGATCTCTACTCAGAAGCCAACACTGGGAATCCTTGGACTAGAGCACCAGTGCACAAGGCAAAGCAGGTTCTCTTTCTTCTCCTGCCACTTCAGGATGGAAGAAAACACCAAGTCAAAACGAAAGGCCCACTGAAGAGTCAGGAGTGCAGGTGACAGACACCAAACTAAGCGGTGCAGACACGCCTGAAGGACGGGGCCATCCAGAGGGACCTGGGCAAGCTCGAGGAGTGGCCCATGGGAACCCCATGAGGTTTAGCAGGAACAGGTGCTGGTGCTGCACATGGGTCAGGGCAACCCCCAGGATCAATCCAGGCTGAGGGATGAACAGATCGGGAGCAGCCCTAGGGAGAAGGACCTGGGGGTGCTGGTAGGTGAGAGCTGGACATGACCCAGCACCAAAACTCCCCATGCCCTGGGCTGATGCCCCAGCATGGGCAGCAGAAAAGGGGGGATTCTGCCCCTCTGCCCTGCTCAGGTGAGACCCCACCTGCAGAGCTGCCCCCAGCCCTGGGGGCCAGCATAGGAAGGACATGGAACTGCTGGAGATAGTCCAGAGGAGGCACCGGGATGATCAGAGGGATGGAGCAGCTCTGCTGGGAGGAGAGGCTGAGAGAATTGGGATTGTTCAGCCTGGAAAAAAGAAGGTTTTGGGGTGACCTAATTGCAGCCTTCCCATACCTGAAGGGAGCTAACAGGAAAGATGGACAGAGACTGTTTTCAAAGGCCTGGAGTGCCAGGACAAGGGGGAATGTCTTCCCAGTGACAAAGGGCAGGATTAGGCTGGATAACGGGAAAAAATTCTTCCCTGTGAGGGTGGGGAGGCCCTGGCACAGGGCGCCCAGAGAAGCTGTGGCTGCCCCATCCCTGGAAGTGTCCAAGGCCAGGTTGGACGGGGCTTGAAGCAGCCAAGCTGGGGACGGGGCTTGGGAAGGTGTCCCTGCCCATGGCAAGAGGTAGGATGGGATGAGCTTTAAGGTCCCTTCCAGCACAAACCAGTCTGTGATTCTGTGAAATCAACCCTGTATCTAATTCTTTCAGCCTTCAGGACAGAGGATGTACAGGATTCTGACATGTACAGCTGCAGCATGGAACAAGTTCTTGTTTATAATTTGGCATACTTAATATTTTATGATAAAGCAACCAATGCTATGGAAACATAAACATATCCAGATATGTTTGTCAGACAAACCTGAATAGAATTTCATAAGGAAAAACACTGCTCTGGAGCACTTGACACTTTTCAAAGGTCTGTTATAAACAATGGAAGTTTCAGTTTACGTAGAATTACTAAACATCTTTTCTAATGGAAAAGTATTAGGCAACTAAAACCCCCGAGTTCCTCATCAGCTTTCAAGCACAAGGCCACTGCAGCAACAAGAAATAAACATTCACATTTCCCAGATATTATTTATGGTTGTAAAAGAGACATCTGCACCAACATGGAAGGAATAACGCTTGTCAGACACTGCACTTCTTGCTCTATACATTGCATTTAAAGCTTTGGGTTCGTAAACACATTTTGCGAAGCCACAAGCTCTGCCTGGTGTCACTCTGCAGCCGGTCAGAGGGCGAGCACGGCGCTGCCATCACAGCCACAACCACCCCTGAAACTCACAGTACTTAGTGAAACCTCGTGAACGGTTTGTTGCAGAAAACTGAGACACGTGCATAACTCTCACTTTAAGGGCAAGTAAATAGGGAAAAAATCCAACAGAACTGCTCCCCTACTTAACGGAAAGGCAGAACTACAGGGCTGGGACACGGACGGAGCTTCTCAATGTCACACTCCACACGCTGTGCTAAGTAACACGTGCCAGAGCTCTGAGCCTGTCACGCTGCCTATTGCTTTTAATAAACGCAGCCCCCCGGCACACGGAGTGATGTGAACAGCTCTGCACAGACTAATTTCAAACCCACCGTCGCAGCAAAGCCGAACGCGGGCAAGGTCGCGGCACGCCAGGACCCGGTCGTGCCTGCCCGCCGCTCATTCATTCCGGCCGGGACGCCTCCCAGATTTCTCACGGAGCCCAGATTTCCCACGGAAACCTCTTACATTCAACACAGGGAGTAACCAGAGGTCAAACACGCCCGGAGCGCGGTAAGCCGGGGCCGGGCCGGGGCGCAGAGCTGGGAGCGGGCCCGGCGGGGGTCCGAGCCCGCGGCCAAGGTCACCTTGCCAGGCCTGGGGTCCCCGGCTCTACCCGACGCCGGGGGCAGTGATGAGGGCGGATCCTCCGGACACCCCGAGCCCCTCCCGGGCTCACAACCGCTCTGAGGCGAACCCGGGGCGGCGGGGGGCAGTGGGCCCCGCGCTGCGGGGACACGCCGGCGGCCGCTCTCCCAGCTCCGGGGAGCCCCGAGGACCACCACCGCTCTTCCCCGGGCCCTCCCGCTCCGCCGCGCCCGTGCCGCCCTTACCCAGCTTGACGGCGGAGTCCGCCACACACCGGTCCCACTTCCTGCCCAGGTCGCCCTCCGACGCCATCTTGCCCGTCCCCTCACCTCCTCCCCCAAGCAACTCTCGCGAGACCTGGTGCTCCACCTATCGCCCGAGCCGGCAGATCTCGCGAGATTTTCCTCGTCATTGCCATGGTTACCGGCGGGCGGGCGTCATGGCCGCCGCGTCCGACCTTGGGCCCTGCCCAAAATCCCCTTTTTCCCCGTAAGATCCGGCCCAAAGCGCCGTTTCCCCCCATAAGATCGGGCTCGCCACGTCCCCAGCCCGCCCCGGGTTCCATCTCTCCGTCTAGAGACACATCTCCCGCTGTGTCCTCGTTAGCCCTCGTCTCCCTCAGCCTATGGCAGCATCCCTACCTCCTCGCAGGTTCCTGGGCTGGGCCCGCGCCCGCCCCCCTGCCCGCAGGGCTCTCGCCTCATCCATGGTAAGAGCCGAGCTGTGCTGCAGGGCGAGGTTTCTCGCTGCAGCCTTGAGTACATCACTGGACACACAGTCCCGCGTAGGTTTTCCCTGGCAGTGGCCCTACATCCCACACAGCTCCTGCATCACCTCAGCAGGAGGAAGAACATTCTGTGAGGGTGGCAGAGCACTGGAACAGGTGCCCCGGGAGGGCGTGGAGTCTCCTTCGCTGGAGACATTCGAAACCACAGGATGGATTCCTGTGTCACCTGCTCCAGGTGTCCCTGCCTTGGCAGGGAGGTTGAAACAAATGATCTCCAGAAATCCCTTCCAGCCCGAATAATTCAGTGATTTTTGCTGTCTGGCCTCAGCCGCTCCTCAGGGCCTGAAATGAGATACAGGTGTGTGAATAAAAAGACAGCTGCTGTCAATCCCTATCAATATCCCAGGAATCACCTAGTTTTAAGAGCAACCTGGGCCCCCAAAATTCTTGTTTATTTGAGAAAAGGAGCTGAATAATCTCAGCAAGATCATTCTGTCACATTCAGGAAGTTATTCTACACAATAGGTTGATAATTAGACTCACAGAATTGCAGAATTGTTTGGGTTGGGAGGGATATTAAAAGTTGATTTAGTTCCACCCCCTGCCGTGGGTAGGGACACCTTCTACTATTCCAGGTTGCTCCAAGCCATGTCCAGCTTGGCCTTGGACGCTTCCAGGGATCTCAGGGGCAGCCACAGCTGCTCTGGGCACCCTGTGCCAGGGCCTCCCCACCCTCACAGGGAAGAATTTCTTCCTTGTATGTATACGTACGTATATTTCCTAATTTTAGAGGAAGAGGTTGTGGGAAGGATTCCCACTGACTTCTGGGGCTTCAGCCCACCCTGCAGCGTGCTACAGCTTTGTGGAGCCAGCAACGTAAGTGTGAATGTCTTCAAACCTACTATAATGAATTTTGTGTTGCAAATGGGTGTGTAGGCTGCCTGGAAGGCATTCTCTAAAAGCCTTGTGAAAAAAACCCCAGGGTGTTTATCAAGTACTAATGTCCCCATTCACACTGTGAGGCAATTTTTAGCTGGGATTACTTGTTTGGATTTCTTCAAGTTCTGGCAATTTTCGAGGTGGAGGAGGCTCTGCTGCTTCATAAAACTTGAAGTTCTTTAGCAAGTCAATTAGAGCCTAAAGCAACAAACAGAAGTGAAAAATTCTCGAAGGTGGCAGAAATTTAACTAAGCTATTGTTGGTTTAGGTCTTTAATTTATCTTAAAAGTACAACTGGTTTTGTTTTAGAGTCACGATGAAAAATTTTTACTTTTAATTGGTTTGGTTCAACTCCTTCACATATCATGGAACAATCACAATTAACTATTATTTTCACTTCCTTGTAAAATCTAAAAGGCTTTTTGAAACTTATTTTGAAAGGCACGTGGTTAAACTGAGCCCTTGGAGGTTCAGGAGGTTTCCCTGGAGAAGGCAGCCCTTTTTCTCTAAGGGGATCTTCCTTTTCTCTTCCTCCCCCTGCAATTTGCTCAAATCAGTCTGCATTGCTGCATAGTTGGTATCCAAAATAGAACCACGCATCAAGTTACTTATAAAAATACCAACATGATCCAGCAGTTTTTTCCCTGAATAGCTACAGAAGTGCTTTCTGAAGCCACTGCCCCAGCGGTGCCAGCTCCACCCTCCCGTTTCCAAACAGCTCTGGAAAATATCAAGAGGGGAAAGATAACCTGAAGCCTCCAAAATAATTCTTTAATTTTCGTCCCCAAAATTAAATTCCAGAAGGCAGTGTTTAAAACCAACCTAGAAATGTGGTCTTCTCTTGGCAAAAACAAATGCTCAGTGCAGGCCAGTGTAGTCTCACTTCACACTTACTCATTTTCAGGCTGTTGGGCTCCCTGGAAAACGCTGGTTTTCGGGATGAAGGAAGGAGTGGTGAGCTGCTGGGTTGTGAGGCACTTCGTAAAGGGTTGTGTTGCTGTGTCTCAATGTATCCTGACAGCTTCACCTCAGGAGCTGGTGCATTAAACCCTTTCCAAGGGGATGGAATAGTTCAGGGTAATTGTTTTGAACGTTCAGCTTCCTTTGGAGAAATCACTCTGCTGCTTTTAAATCCCAGAGTCACCGAGTGATCGGAGGGGGCTCTGGAAAACGTTATCCATTAAGGATCTAGAGCACATTCTCTGTACCCCTTCCCCACCCTGGGGAAAAATTAAGGCGGGAGGGAATGTGTCCAAAGACAGGCTTTTCTCTCCATTGCTATAGTTACTTGGCAATTAGACCCTCGCAGTGTAATACCGAGTATTTATTATTGTGGGGCTCCAAGGTGATGTTTAGAACATGCGGTTTTGAAAAAACCTTTTTTGCGTTTTACAGCCCAGCATGTGCTGTCCCAGGATTCCTTCCCTCCCTTCTCCCCTCATGATCTCCTCTCCTTTCTTTCCAGTAAATAAGTGCATGAATAAATGGAGGAAATGAAGCCAGAAAGCTTCAAAATGAGCCCTGTATTTCTCTGGTGGAAGTCAACTTCTAGTTGAAGTAGGTTCAGACCTTGTAGCCCCAGTTTTGTTAACTCTATACCTGACTGAGTTGTGTATGGAATTGGGAACTGCTCACTAGGAGTTAGACACTGGTTAGGTTTTCTGCAGAAGGCCATCAGACAAGCCAGAGGCAGGACTGGGGAGCGCAGATGAATAAGTACCATTATTATTCTTCAAAATTGCTGCTTCCCTGGTGGCCAGTGAAAGATCCATGCAGAGGGCACGTCCAAGGCTGTGTCCAGCTCTGCGACCCTCACCACAAGAAGGACGTTGAGGGGCTGGAGCATGTCCAGAGACAGGAGCAGAGCTGGGGGAAGGGTCTGGAGCACCAGGAGTGATTGAGGCAGCTGGGAAAGGGGCTCAGCCTGGAGAAAAGGAGGCTCAGGGGGGATCTTTTGGCTCTGCACAACTCCCTGACAGGAGCGGGCAGGCAGTGGGGGGGTCGGGCTCTGCTGCCAGGGAACAGGGACAGGAGGAGAGGGAACGGCCTCAGGCTGGGCCAGGGGAGGCTCAGGCTGGACACCAGGAGGAATTTCCTCGTGGAAGGAGCTGTCAGGCATCGGCAGGGGCTGCGCAGGGAGGTTTGGAGTGCCCATCCCTGGAGGTTTCCAAGGAACACCTGGATGTGGCACTCAGTGCTCTGGGCTGAGGACAAAGTGGGGATTGGACACTGGTTGGACTCGATGGTCTGGGAGGTCTTTTCCAAACAGAAGGATTCTGTGATTCCACAGCTGCACTTGAGGAGCTCCTATGGAGCTGCACCAGCCGGAATTCAAACCCTTTTCAACAGAACAGACTTTCTTTCAACTGTTACCCCTGGCTTGTCCATTGTGCAGGAGGAGTTTTTGTTTCAAAAGTTCCCAGCAAGTTTCTTTTAAATCTTGAGCCTTCCCCAGGATGAGAATATCACCTCTTACCCTGTTTTTTCAAAGAATCCTACAGCATCCCTCCTGTCATTTCCCCACTGGATACTAATACAGTCTTGCTCTCCTCTTTTCCAAAGAATACACATGCAGCTTCTCCCATAGTTTTAAGTAACATGAATCACCTCCCCCACACACATTTATTATTTATTTTTCTGCCAAGATCTGCACAGGAAGACAGCAGTGTAGGAGTTATCTGCTTGAAATGGTTGACACAGCCTCGGTGTGGGCCCCCACTCTCTGTTTCCTGTACTTCCAGAACAATTCTTTCATGTTACAGAGAGATCAGACCTGGGTGGGAACCTCCAGCTCCCAACCTCCCCTCTGGTGTGGTGGGTTTTTCCTCCCAAACATAAGCCACATTCACCAACAGACACCGATGCTTCTTTCTCTCTTTGAAAACCTTTTAACTATCCAAGCAACAACAACAAAAAAGTCTGAGGAGAAAGAAACTCCTCCTCAGCAGGGCTTTGCCCTGAAATGGGAAAGGTGCCAGCAACTCCATTAAGTCTCCTGTGCTATCCTTATTGATTTTATGTGGACGGCAGTCGGATGCTGTGGGATGAACAATACTGAGGCTGAGCTGACTTGCATTAGGAGGGACAGCTTATGCTGCAGTGAAACATCTTGCAGGCTTTTCATGGGGGTCGCATCCACGTTAATTAGCATGTTTTGTGCCTGTGCTGATGGATTTCCACGCCACTTTGGCTGGATTCAGTGCGTGGTGCTGCTGGTTCCAGCTGTCAGGTATGGCTGGTTGAAGCAGAACTTGGAAAAATGGGACAAGATGTGTCACAGCTCGTTGTGCTAATTCTTCCCTAAGCTGCTTTTGCTGTGAAGATGAAGTTTGCCCCAAAAAATCTCAGCAGAAAGCACTTGCATGGAAACACTGACCTGAGATTTTGCCAACTCTGAAATTCCAGGCAAAAGCAGTGCCCTGACATTTCGTGTCTCTATTTTCTGTGTACTATTTTGTGATAATTTTTTAGAATAGTAGAAAGAGAAAAACTCCCCGTGCTGTATTGATGAGCTTTTCTAACTAATAAGCCCATGAAAAAGTGCTATTTTTCAGCCTTTTAGTGTGTTTTTCCATTCGTCCATGTCTCTGGCTAATTCTATACAGATTCTAACCACTGAACCGTGACCATTGTATTAAGAAAGAATCCAGGCCCTTACAATTCTTTTGGCTGGTATATTAGCAGGCTTCAAATGAAGTGCAACGTGTCAAGGAAAGAGTAAGGGAATGGAAAGTTTTGTTTCTTTCTGGTGTGTTTAATCAGCTTCTCCTTGATTCTTTTTTAATGACAAGCCGCAGACACTATTGCTAGTTAATGACCAAGTTTGACAAGAATGTCCTCAATACTCTCTTTTCTCAGGCTAAAGACAGCTCCTGTCTCTCAAGTTTTCTGAGCTGAAAATACAAAGTTAAGGGAGTAGCTGCAAGAAAAGGAATAAACAGTGTCCTAGGATATGCAACTAAGCAGGATGTGCTGGAACAAGAGGGATCTCAGTAGTCCTGCAGTGTATGGACACCTTGGGCTGCTGCTGGGTTTATTGTCCTTTCCATTAACCAAAGGAGCAGATCTGCTTGGGTGCTGATGGAGTGGAAAAAAGTCTGGTTCAACATTCTTAATGCAGGGAGGGGAATGCCTCAGACCTCGCACTGAATGGGCGATATGTTGTTTTTCATTAAACGTGGTATTTGGAGTTACTCATCAGTTCCTGCAGGAAATGGGGAAACTCTTAAAACCTTTACATTCCAAGAGTACACTCAGCAAAGCTGCTTTGGATTCAGGATGGGGGACTTTTTTATTGTTTGTGTGCTATTTTGACACTGTGTACGAAGATCTCCATAGTGAGAACTATCTGTGGCTTGAACAGAGAATTCCAAGACGTTGGGTAGTGTTGTAGGTACCTTTTTCCTATATTAGTTTCCAAGAAATACTCGGTTTTCAGCCTCAAATCGAGTGATGCTGCTGTTTTACTGACTCTGACTAATAAAACCCAGCAAGCTAAACTTTACCATTGCTGGAAGACTCTTGCAGCAGTAAATTCAGTTTATGAGAACTCCTAATAAAAGTTTACATATCTTTCAAGTGCCATGAAAGAAAATGGGCAATCTGACCAAGAAGAAAAAAAAAAGGCTCAAAATATTTCTTTCTTTTTTAAAAAATGACTATTCAGTGAAGCATGAAGGTTTTTTCTCTCAGACCTTGTTCCTCAGCATGTTCTCACAGTCACCCTTGGTCCTGGATAAATGCTGGAATAAACAAAATAAATAGCATTTCACCACGCATGCAAGAGGATAAAATAAAACCCACATCGTGCTGGACCACAAATGCTTCAGGAAGTTCTGGCTGAACGTGAAAAGTACTTTGTAATGCTAATAAGTGTTTATCTTTTTGCTTCCTTGAATGTAATCAAATGTACAGGGAAAGCACATGGATTTTAGAGCTGCTGATTGCAGGATCAAAAGCCTTGTTATTAATTGCACATGAATCTGATGTTGCTGGGCCGTTAAGATGTCAACTGACATCATTGTTTGCTTCCTTTGTTTATAGACCCTCATTTTAAAGAGGGGTAATTCCTGACATGAGTGCTCTTTCCTGCGTAGGTGGGTGAGCCGTGCCAGCAGGTTTGGGAAATGCCTGAGGTGCAGGTAATGCCACCTCACAGCACTTGGATTTATAGAATATCCCTGAATTTGCTGCATTTGGTGTCAAGCCCTCCACAAATCGCAGCAGGAGGCAGGATGGTAGTGACATACACGGACCTTCTGCCTGCCGGGATCCACTCCCCACTCCAAACTTCAGCCTGCCTGGGAGAGTCTGGTCCCACATCTTAATAAACAAACAACAAAAAATCCCTGAAACATGTCCTGCTATAAACAAGCAAAGCAAACAGCTGGTCCTCATTTGAAAAAAGATGTGACATCAATTTCAAAACGAATCTGCAGATCTTCTTAATGCAAATATTTTTGGGAAAACAAAAAGCAGCTGTTTATTCTTCTTTATACCTATTAGCAGGAAAACAAAATCCAGGATGCTTGTATTTCTTCCGCTAAGAAAAACATCCTCTTGGCCTCGACATTCATTTGGAGCTCAAATTGTTTGAAATGTTCTGGGCTGCCTAATTCTGCTCTTGCTGTGCTGCTTCAGCAAGCAGCTAGGAGCTGATTCTGTTCAAAACTAAAAGCTACTACAAGCAGAGTTGTCACTGAATATTTCACACAAATTTTGTGACAGAAAGAAGGAAGTTTAGAACAGGCATTTTCAAATTTATCAGTTCTGGCCTCCCAGCCCTGAGGAGTGCATGTGCATTAGATGTGTGGATCCCTGGAAAATGAATGAATAATTTGGCCTGTGTAATTAACAGGATTGCTTTTCTTAATTACTGCTGGGAGGCAGCTCTGAGGGAATGCAAGGACTGGAGGAGGATCTGGGGACTACAAAATAGGAGCCATTTGGGATTGCTGCATCTTACAAACTGGGTTGAAGGAGGTTAGGCTGAGGAGTAGTGGCAAATAACTGAATTTGGAGTCTCTTGAGCCTTCTGAGGTCATGTGGCTGCTCTCCCAGATGTGGAAGGATAACTTCCCACCTTTGGGGTTGTGTGGTACTGGTGATTGATGGAGTTTTCTGTGGGTTTGTGTTTCTGTGAAGTAATACAGCTCCTGTTTTTCCTGAGATCGTTCTACTGTTTTCTCTTCTCCCTTCCTGGGTTCATTCTGTTCCTGTGCTGAAAACACCAGTGAGAGCTGTTCTGCCTGCGTGGGGTCCATTGTGGTGCAAATTCATGTGGTGCAGTCCCGTCTCTGGCTACTGTAACCGGATCCACAGCCAAGCTGTTCACTTCCCTGGAAATCGGGGTTGTCTTTTGCAGGCTGAAAGCTTGGCTGGTCTGCCCCGTTAAGTTAAGGAGCAGTCAGGGCTGCTACATCCTGCCAGGTGCCGTTTGGTACCTGATAGCTGGGAACGTTCAGCGTCCAGCCACAAACACCTGTGATGATGTGTGAGTGCAAGGGCAGAGCTTGGCCTGGGCCATCCCTGCTGGGGAGGATGCACTGCAGTGTTACATCCAAGGGAAAAGCCCTGTGTGACTCCCTGTGTCTGTGACACCAAGAGCAAAGCCCTGTGTGACTCCCCTGTCTGTGACATTCCAGGAAAAAGCCCTGTGTGACTCCCCTGTCTGTGACACCAAGAGAAAAGCCCTGTGTGACTCCCCTGTCTGTTCCATCCCAGGGAAAAGCCCTGTGTGACTCCCCTGTCTGTTCCATCCCAGGGAAAAGCCCTGTGTGACT
>VZRR01003441.1:621476-635136 GCA_013398015.1 Oreocharis arfaki | reverse complement strand
ATTTTTTAAATTATTTAAATTTTTTAATTTAGGTGTGAATTGAGTTCTGTTTTTAGATGGGATTTTTCAGATTTGCTTTCTTCTTTTTTAATAAAGAAAAATAAACTAAATAGGTCACATCACCAGATAACAAAACCAGAGAAAGAAAAATATTCACTGCAGCTCCCTGCTGTCCTTTGAGATAAAACATACATAGGAAATTCTCTCCATTTTCCAATATACAAGTTCAGTTTCAAAAGCTTGCCCATCGTCAGGGAAGAGCTGTTCCCAATGACTGTAAATAACCCTTCCCTCTTGTCAGTTCTGCTGCTGCAGTAATACTGCCAGAAGATATAGGCCTCAAGGTATCTCCAGCGCAGACCCAGTGAAATGTTTCACTGTGAATAATGTATTTTGGCAGATGCTTGATCTTATCTTTTAAAAGTAAAGCTGAAAGTAGACTTCCACAGAGTTCAGACATTTCATCTTTTTGAAAAGTTCCCTTTGACAAAGAAATAGATAGCTGGCTATCCTGTGTCTCCTTTTCTCTTACTGCATCAAGACGATATTAAGCTGTAGAACTATGATGAGCATGCCATTCCTTTAAAAAATCACAGAAAAATATTTCAAAATATCTATTAAAATAGACTGTCTACAGATGTTACCTCCTTATATTTCAGATCTCAGCTAGCTGTTCCATCAGGTTCTGTTCTTTATTTTGCAGCTGAAGAATCCCACCGGAGCTAGAATTTGGGAGCAAGACCTGAATCAATTTAGTATTCAGTAGGTACAAGACTGAAAAAGGGTTACTGGAATTTGAATAGTTTCAACACACAGCCTCATGATCTATTCATTAGTGAAAAGAGCAATCGCAGGGAAACACATCAGAAGTCAAACAAAATGGGAAAAACAGAGACAGTACCTGTGAGAAAAAGAAGAGATATTATCTGTATAAATGTGTATGCGAACTGTATGCAGAAAGAAGAATGAAAGACAGAGAAATGAAGAAACACAACAAAAGATTTTAGAGGGAGAGGAGATTAAAAGGAAAAATAGCTAGAGACCATTTAAATTGGAAAAGAATATTAGAAACAATTTTATTAAACATGAAAACAAAAAATAGATACAGGAAACTAATATACACTTAACAGAAACAAAAGAAGAATAAAAAACCAAATTGATAGAGACAGCAAACCCTCTGTAATGAGAGGTATTTAGGAAACAGAAGGAAAAAGATATTACGTGAATTTAAAAAGGAAGATGGTACAAAAAAGGTAAAATAAAATCCACACTAGTGAAATAAACTTTTAAAAATATAGATTAGTAATAACTTGAGGTTATTATTTTAGGGTTTTTCTCTGCATGTGGACATCTAAAATTTTCATTTGTGTAGCTTACATAGCCCATTCCTCTAAAAATAAGCACTTTAAAAAAAAAAAAATGCCACTAATACATGGCATTTCTGGTTCTGAACTGTGTTTGAAGTGGTCAAGTAATTGGAAAAGATCAGAGAAAATGAAGAAAGAAACCCAATAACTCTTATGAGATCCATCTTGCAAACAAAATGAGGAAAATATATGTCTAATCTTTTTGTTTACATGCTTAAACTTCTTAGAGATTTAGTTTAAGTACAATCTTCCCCTTTTCTTATTTCTGCTCCTTTCTTCTGTAAATTATACAGTGACATATTCTTTTTATGGTTAATATAGTTTCTCACTGATACAATTTCCAGAAGCAGGTATTAAATTTCTTAAAGAGGACTCACATCTAGGTTGAAAATACAAAATTCATGTGTCCAGATTTTAGCTCTGTGTGAATCAACTCTTTAGTCGCATGCTGTAATATGTGGATATATAAATAGGTTTTTCAACAAAACCCAATGAAGTGCACATTAGTAATCATGGCATATTCTTCCCATGTAACACTGGCCCATGCTGAGGCCATGATTTCCAGAAAATGTCTAAACATCTGCCTGCTGTGGGAAGGAGGGAGGAAATTCCTGGGTTTTTTTGCTTGCCTTCACAGCTCTGCTTCACCTGTTTAACTGCCTTTATCGCAACCCACAAGATTTCAGCTTTTCCCCTTCTGATCCTCCCCTCCATCCTGCTGGGGCAGAAGTGGGGTGTGACTGGGTAATTGCATAGGTGCTGGCTGGAGTCAGCCCCCCACAATAAAAAAACTGAATACAGTCCTTTGTTCATAAAAAAATACCTATACGAGGACAAACTGATGTTTTATGCAATATCCTTCACTTTCAGAAGTCATATTGGACTTTCTGCACTCAGTTTTGAAACTGTTAGTCCAAGAACTCCAAAGGCCTGACGGATTTTCTGAAGGTAGTAATTTTCCCCTATTTCACTTTTTAATCTTGCTAGTCCACTTCTTCCTATTGAATATTTAGGTTCCCAACTGCTCCACAGTGCTGAACAGCAAAAGTCAAGTTACATAAAACACATCACATTTATTTTTACACGCTCCTAATGCTGTTATTGCATGATCTGATCACTAGAAAATAGTGTATAGTCTGGACAAAAGCATAAGTCTCATGGGCAGAAAAGAATGTCTGATTCAGTGTTTATTTATAGCAGCAAATGATTGCTTCCCCTATAAGCATTGAACACCTAACTTGGTTATGAACCCAACATTTGACAGCCTGCATGATCTGTGAGTCAATAGGTGCAGCAGTACTTTCTGGATAGATTCAATCTTGAAGTGGAGTGGGCGGGGAGAGAAATTGTGAAGGGAAAGATAATTGAATGAAACTAAGAAGTAAAATCACAGTCACTGAAATACACTTAATTGAATATTTCTAACTGTTAAAGTATATGTGGGGCATAAAATTACTAACATTGGAAGATTAAACTGACTTCTAGGAAGGTTAAGGTAAGAAATTTTGTTCTCAATTGCCTTAGTCAATTATTCTATTCATTGATGCAAATCAAGGTAACTCTAGGATTACATTGACATAAATGAGGGCAAGTAGATTTAGTCATTCAGAGAATGACCTTTCTTTAAAGGAAAACTTATTTTTGAATTACTTCTTTTTAGCATAAACCTGAACTTAGAGAAAAAATAATGTAATTAATATAGGAAAACTGAAATGGATGAGAAAAGAAAATTTTATATCATTTAGTCTACTTTGAATATTCTATTATATATTAAAATTAAATAATACACACAGTAAATTTCAAATAAATTATATCTATTACTTGGATATATAATATATTTTATATAGTTATACATAGAAAACCTTAGTTACATATATAAAATCACCTTACATTTTTTGCTTTTAATGCACACAAATGCAAGGTATTTTTAATGGAAAAATAATTGATAAGTAAATAAAAGCTAATTTTGCTCTTCAAATTAAGCATTACCCTGCTTTTCTTCTTTTTTTTTTTTTTTCTTTTGACAAAGAGAAAAATCAAATACTGTATAATCTATGTTTTTTAAATAAAACAGGTCACCAATGCACTTTTTATGCTAGAAAACTAGCTTGGTACAAGTGTTCAAAACCCTTGGAAATATACCGCTTCTACCAACTGTAAATCAGTGAAATGTGTCCTTAATATTTTGCCCCCTTAGAGAAGAAATTCTTCTTGAATTCAGACAAGAGTGCTAAAATTTTAATCCTCATTCCTTCCTCTTTCCATTAAAAATTCTGGAGGGGAGGTGTGGCAGACTTTGTAAAACTATATGAAGTTAAAATTCAGTTCATTAAAATACAACAGTAGGGCATTTGCTCAGCGTCAGAAGCATTTTTCCATACAAATGAGCCAAAGTAGAACTTACACTGCGGAGTTAATCATTAAGAATTCTAATCATCTTAAATTCCTCACTCCATGGGTGCTGATCTTATGGCTCCATAATTCAGTACATAAGAATAGGACTACATTAGAATTTAAAAAGAACAGTCTTCATGGTCACAGAGGGCCAGTTTTAGGCCTTCATGAATAATACATAGACAGGGAAAGAAAGAGATTTCACTCATCGTTCTAACCTGAACAATTATAGAAGAGTTTTGGAATAAAATGAGTTTCTATGATTCTATTCAGCTTTAAAGCTTTCACAATCAGCACATTCTAAATTTAGCAACAATGTATGAATAAGCTATAAGCACTGAGTAACTTATTTTTACCAAATGACGTTAGTCCTATACAGATATAATGTTGTATAACTTCAATTTAATTAAATTAACTAAAGATTTCTGCCCATAATTATTATTATTATAGCCACAAAATGAAACTGGTTATATAAATTATTAGTTGTGCAAAATGCTGCTCTCATTCCCGGAAACTGATTCTGTAGTATCTTTTTACTTCTTCCCCCTTGAATTCCAACGAAACTTAAATTGCTCATGCTTGATCAGATTGAGAAAACTAGGGATTCTGGGAGCATTATTCCGCCAGTCCTCTGTATAAATGTACAGCCCTGAAATACATAAAATCCTATTGAGAATTTAGAAAAAAAGAGTGCTGGTTTCATCTAGAAAGGAAGAACAAGGAGAGCAAGAGCACAAAACCCCCACAAAGACAGCAGTATATGAACAAATCGTAAAACATGGTCTTACCTTTTCAGGAAAGCCATTGCAGTGGAAACCTCTGAAACCACTCTGATACCATGTCTATCAATCATCTTTCACGTTTTAAAGCGGTCCATGAGATTATTTTGAGGAAAATTACCGATGTATTCATTAATCCAAATATTCCCTTTACTTTGGAGCCTGACCAGAAAAAGTTTAAAACAGCATAAATCACATTTTATCTCTTCTCCTAAATCTATTTTAGCTTCTAAAATACATATAAAATGTAATAACCAATTTCTTAAAGAGCAACAACATTTAAATTAAATCATTCCTTTCATGGATGATTAAGGAATTAAAAAAGAAAAAGGAAGAAACAGAAGTGTCAGTTTAAATGCATAATAATTTATTCTTTCCATAGAAATAAACCTATTTCCAAAGCTAATATGAGGCAACACATCTCTAGAATTTTCTGTCCGATAAAAAATACCTCAGAAAAATCATGTTGGTGTTGCAGCTTTCCTTTTGTCCTTTCTATATCCTGTCTTAGTGCCTGCTTCCATTCTTCCATGTTCATTGGAAAAGGTGCTTGCATCCTCATCTACTGTTTGATTTTGTTATAGTTTTCATGTCTGTGCACACCTCCACAAGAAATTTCCTGCCACCAGTGAGAAATATATCTGAGTGAGAGACCCAACAATTTTTAAAGAAATAAGGAAGATTTCCTTTTAAATTTAATGCATCACTATAATATTTTCTGTTAGTTTGTTTTCAGAGCAAAGTGACATTATATACATCCTATGTTAAATGCATTATTCTACAGTAAAATCCTACGTTACAAGGATAACATAATAAAAGAGACATTGAATATAATCTTTGTCTTGGCATTGTCTGTACTTTTGACTTTAACTAAAATTGCCTCTTTTTTTTTTTTTTTTTCCTTGTGTTTGTAATACTGGTTCTGTTCACCCTTTGGGCTGCTGCAATTTTTCTTTGTGCCATCGTACTACATTCTTCATCTACATTTCTCTAATTTCACTACTGTGAATTTTATTCCTTTTTTTATATGGAACATTTTAGGAACAATCAAATGAGTTCAGGAAAACAGAACAGAATAGTTCATTGTTCACATAAAGGTTGCTGGCAGCATCTTGATATCCCTTTGCAACAAAACTGATTAAATAGACAATGCAGTTTAGGAACATTTTCTAATTAAAAGTCATAGAGACATGGTTAGTTATGGAATTCATAATGTGATTAAAAGTTTAGAATTTACGAGTACATTGTTTTCTGCTCTAAAGAAAATTAAACAAAGGTAACTAAAGATGTGAATATAAAATTTACTAAACACCTCCTTGATTATCTCATTCAAAAGACAGGTAGTGTTAATCTGCTTTAGCTTCATCTCTTTGATGGAGAGAACAGACTTCCATACAAGAATTTAATGCTCTTTAAATTCACATCGTTAATTAGCAGAACGATCCTAGCTGTAGAATAGACTTGCCCTAAAAGACAGCATGATCAAGAACATTGAAAGTTGCACTGGGATTAATTTAAATAGATTTCAGGAAATCTGCTGCTGAGAGATACTTTACCGGCTCATGTCGTGTTACTGACTACTTAGGAAAGCGCAGTCTCAGCACTATTAAAACAACTTTTCAGCAGTGAAAAACACTTGGTTTTAGCAAAGATAGTTCATAGAAGAGCAAAGAAATGTGCATTAAGGCATTAAGGATTCTGGATAAAGTGAAGGGTGTACCAATTGAGAGTTAAATTCTTATTACCATTTTTATTTTAATCTTTTTACTGTTGACTTTTAATAGACAAAACATGATTTTAGTTTATTGGGGCCAAGAGCAGTTCAAAGAAAAGAACTATGTCATCAGAGGTATGCAAGACAAGCATCTTGAAAAAAGAGAGGTGAATCCTGGAAAAAAATACTAAATGGTAATTTGTAAATGTAATTGGAACAATTAAACATGTGTATTCCTGAGGGACAATAAAGAGCATTGCCCTGAATAATTCCAGTAGCAAATAATCAATAATGACACTTCAAAGGAAAGGCTGAAAAACTAAAGAAGACCCTTTTTAATTCCCATTTGCTTTCCAGTAGCTTCTTATAGACAGCATAGAAAAATTTCTGTATATTCAATACTCTCATGATTTATTTTCAAATGTTATACTGTTTTGTTATGGAATCTATAAACCTGAAAGGATGTTGCTGAAACTTCAAATGTACTAATTAAAACATACTTTAAAATATGTTTGCTTTTGCTATTTGGGATACACATACAAAACAGGGGTCTTATACCTACATCCCTTCTCAGAAATTCTGGGCCACTTGGGGAGGGAGGTGGGGAAGGACTCCCTGTGTATTTCCGTATTTCTGATCAGGTATGGCCTTTTCTCCTGCTGCTAGTTCAGTCCAGCACTGCAGCACTGCCTTTCTCCCGTTTTCCTCCCTTGTGTGGTGCAATCCCAACCTGATCCAACGGGAACAGAGCAAAGAGCTCAGGGAGCTGCACAATGGGAGCACAGTGTCCGCGGGTTCACTTGCTCCTTGGAACCCCCTTGCTGATAGTACTCGTGCCTCTCCTCTGGGCCAAGTACAGATGCCAGTCTTGGAGGCAATGCTTGCTGGGGACGGCCAGCGAGGGCAAGGGAGGCTGATCCGTCTCTGAAGAACAGGAAACAACCACAGTGTTACAGAATCATTTCCGCTGCCTCCTGCGGCGTCTTCCATGGGCAGAGGAATCAGACGAAAAGGATGTTAATAAAAATACAGCAATCGCAGTCCTCAGCCATAAACAATCCAAGTCTACGTTTTGATCTCTTCTTCAAAACATTTAAAAGTACTGCAGTTCTTTGTATTGTGATACTGTTTGATTTATTCAAAACAAACAAAACTGTAAAACTGGCGTAAAATGAATCCATGGATGTTAACATTTAACAATTTTGACTCATTATTTTCCATAGAGTTTCATGGGTGTGAATAAAATTAAAATCTGAGTAAAAACTGCATTAGTATCCACAACTGCTGAATATGTCCTGTTAAACCATATGAGAATTTATTGTGAGTTTTCAGAGAGATTCCACACTGAAGTGACTGAGATATTAATTTAAATACTTAGAAATTAGTTTTTTTCATTATTAGTCTAAGAATCTTGAAAGCAATACAACTAGGACAAGAGTTAAAACTATGTAAAATGATAAAGCTATGAGACAATTCATGTGCACTGAAGTAAAAATGCCTCTCCTTCTTCCCAGGTAACTGCCATCAAAATGCTCCATCCTCCAACTAAATCATCAGAAATGTGATCAAAATGAAAGCAAAGAATAATCTTTGCAGTTAGTAATAAAGATTTATAACCTTCTTCTTAATTTATGTCTCTGTCCAAAATTATGCAGAATAGATACAGGGAAATTTAATTTATGCAATCACTGTGAACTAAGGATGTGACCGTCTTGGTTCTGGCCAGGACTGAGTCAATTTTTGTAGGGTCCAGGAGTAGGCATAGCCAGGACCCAGAGATAATTCCATACCATCTCACATTATTTGCCAGGGATGACGAGTGGGGGAAGAGAAGAGGGAAGGGGTCTCTTCCACGAAGAAGGGGTTCCTTCTGGTTGAGGTAGCCTGGCTGATGTAGCGTGCTCTGTGGTGAGCATTTTGCATGTGAAACTAAAATAGCGGGTGTTATCAAGGACTACTTCCTGCATTGCTATGACTCTAACTCATTTGAATTTTTAATTGACAAGAATATGACTGACTGTCATCCTAATTACATCCTCATTCCAATGCAGAAGTTGGACAAGAGGAGTACATAAAAGACAGAGCAGTGCAGTTAAGTCTTTCAGCTAAGTAAATGGTTAAACACCTGATTATGTAAGGAAGCCCAATTAACATCAGAATAGCTACCCAGCTGCTTTAATTTAAATGCCTGTTTACCAACTTGGCTGGACTACGACCTTAATAAAGTAATTTTTATGCTCCCATCTCTTTTTTTACACACAGGCAAATGATAAATCTTGTGAGTTAAATGATAAATCTTCTGACTCAAGATGCTTTTCTTGCAATTTTATGAGCATCAAGAACAAGGTGGTGTCATCCATCACAGAGATAGTGTCCCTAACAAAGTTATTTTTTTAATGCTTTGAGACTTGCTCTTGTAAGGAATGTAAGGAGTGTCACAGGCCGACTAACAGCCTCTCAGAAGAATTCATGATAAGACACAATAAGTTTCCTACTGAAATAGATATCATCAGATTATCCAATATAGCTCCAGTGAAGCTATGAAGCCATGAAGATTTACCCCAAATAAAAAGTAGATTGTGAAGCTCTTCCACATCCCAAACATAATTTTCGATTAAAATTCTGGCGTTCTCTACTAAAATACTTAATTTCAGGTACAAATTAATATTATTTTTATGATGCTAACAATGTTAGTTATAATACAAAAGTACTTACTTTTGTATGCAGGACAGTTCGCAATATACCTAATGTTTAATTTTCATTGCAGAATAAAACTGGACTACTACTCAAAGTATCAACGTGGGTAACAACTTCTTTGGCCTCAGCCTTGAGCTTTTATAATGCAAAACAGTTTGCACATGTTTAGCGAAAAATCTGATATCTGAAAATCATTAGGAATATCATTAAAGCACACATTGAGGTTCTATCTATTCCTGCTAACTAATGACATTCAATTTTTCAATCTTTTGGGAATCCAATACAAAGTAAATTATTGCAATATCTATTTACTTTTTAGGGAAATATTCACAGTGTTGGTCAGTTGAAAATGCAGTATTTTTAATATAAATAATAGCAAGTTATTGACTGATAGCCCTAGGCTTGCCCAAAAAAACCTGGATAGGGAATATTGACTTTTCAGGTCAAATTATAAAGTCTGTGAAATTTCTTTTTTCTTTTCTTTTCTTTTCTTTTCTTTTCTTTTCTTTTCTTTTCTTTTCTTTTCTTTTCTTTTCTTTTCTTTTTTCTTTTTTCTTTTTTCTTTTCTTTTCTTTTCTTTTCTTTTCTTTTCTTTTCTTTTCTTTTCTTTTCTTTTCTTTTCTTTTCTTTTCTTTTCTGAACTTTTCTTTTCTTTTCTTTTCTGAACTTTTCTTTTCTGAACTTTTCTTTTCTTTTCTGAACTTTTCTTTCCTGAACTTTCCTTTCCTTTCCTGAACTTTCCTTTCCTGAACTTTCCTTTCCTGAACTTTCCTGAACTTTCCTGAACTTTCCTTTCCTGAACTTTCGTTTCCTGAACTTTCCTGAACTTTTCTGAACTTTCCTGAACTTTCCTGAACTTTCCTGAACTTTCCTTTCCTTTTTCCTCTTTTTGTGTCACTTAGATCCTTTTTGTTTTTCCATGTAAATTTTCAGTCTTTCAAGATGATGTCTATTTCCGCAAACTTGATTTAAATCCTGTTGCAGTTCATGTGATCACATGCTGGCATTGCTCAGCTACAGACCAAGAGAAGTAAAAAGATAAAAAACATATTTCTTGATTTCTTATCTGTGTTTGGAATCACTATTATTCACTTTTTCCTTCCTCACTAAAACACTCAGCAATAGAAAACAGAAAATTTATCCTGGCAACCAAACTGGGGACATGACAGACATCGGATTTTCAAGATTCCACACTCGAATACTGTTTTTTTCCCCCTTTATTTCCATTAAACCTTTACTATATATCAACATTATCATCAAAATTATATATTTGGATGACATTATGCTTGTAATATAGAAGGCAGAACAAATCCTTAAAAAGCCTCCAACCAATAAAAAGCCCACAGTGTCTCATAGTTCAAGTGACTTATGACAAAGATTAGGAATTGAAACCAAGCGCTTTACAAGATTGCATTATCTGTATTCCACTTGAACAAGCAAAAGCCATAAAATGGCTCACAATAAATTTCTGTTACAAAAGACCAAGGTAAATCAACAGCTCTCCAAAGTATCTCACAGCTGCACAATAGAAGTCCTAGTTACTAAAAGCAAATTAAAGACAGAAGACCAATAAATATCATGATCAAGCCAGCATCTAGTACCCAGACAGCGATACCCATCCCTTAGGGATTTTAGCACAGGCATTAATTATGTCTTCAGCAGAGCATTGCTGCCATTTGCTAAAGCAGACCTCATTTCACACTGATAACTAAAATCTCACTTAAAGAATGGTGAGTGATGAGCTCAATTCTGTTCTGAATTCCCTGGCTCCCTACTGTCAAACACTGTGCCAGCAAATATCAGATATGAAGGTCTGATGCTATGGGAGCATTGAAAATTGTGACCAATATCAACTTAGTAGGCTATAATTCCATTAATGATACACATAGTGACTTAAAATTCTAGAATTCTGACTATATTGCAACAGAACAGAAAGAAATCTTGAAATACAAAGGGGAAAAGAAAGAGAAAAGAAAAATACAAGAAACAGCAGTGATTTAATATTTCGAAAAAGGACAGTCTTGGCTTCAACTGAATTAGCATAAAGATTGCAAAAAATGTTACAATCCATTTTTCCTTTGATATTGGGCTATACTCAGTCATATCCTAACAATTCACAGAAGTCATAATTATTCTTTACAGGAATGGAGCCACACAGTTTTCTGTATTGCAGCCTTGACAAATTGAGATCACTCATATGTGTGTATATGTTGGATGCAAAAGGCCTAAAAGGAATTCATTAAGCCCCCTCTGGCTCTGTTGAATGTCTCTATAACCAGACTATGAATTTATCATCTACTGCTGCTTCTCAAAACGCCATGCACATGGGAAAGAAAGCAAAGAAGAGCACCAAGACACAAAAAAAAATATTTTTGTCAGTGAGGTATCCTGGTACATGATGTTAGATACAGATAGAACACTCACAGGAGTGTAGCCTCAGTCATGAGAACTGAAATTTTAAAATTGAAGAGAGACTACCGTATCTGCAGTCTGCATGTATTACTTCAGCCTTTTCAATATTCTGCATTTTGTGGCCTGTTTGTTTCTGTATCTGCTTACAGATTACTAAAGCTGTAATCATGGAAAATTGTCACTAGAAAATAAAATTTCAAAAAGCTAACAAAATCAAATGTAATTCTGCTTACTATTATCTTTCAAGGACTATATAACAGTTTTGACAGTTATCGCAGCAAATGTGAAATGTCATAAATCTGTTATAAGAAAGATTCTCACAGCAATTGAAAATAATATCAGCTCTGTACAATCATGACTATATTTCAAAACAAATTATTCTAGCGCCACTCATCATGACTGATAGTCATGAAGGGATGTAAACCTGGACTACAAGATTTGCTTTGGATCATATTTCACCTGTGGCTAACTCGTAGCCTCTAACCTCCTGCTGAAAAGGCTGACAATGAATGACATCGTTGGATTTTAATGAGGGAGAGGGGAAGGGAAAAAGAGTGGAAAGCAGTGAGAGAGAAGGGAATGGTTGTTTTAAACATTTAAGTGCTTTTCTTCTCTGATGTTAGAAGAACCATGACAAAATAGCTCAGAACATAGCTGCTCTTTTTGTTTCTTATAGAAGTATGAAAAGGCTGTAACTATTTTTGAAGACGTATACATGACAACTGCAACAGGATTGCTGAAAAACCCTTGATGATTACAAAGACAAATCTGAAGAGAAAAATTTTTTGTTCCTTTTCAAGACTCAGTGAAATTCGCATTGTCTCAGGAGATGGGGAAGAGTCAGATACATTCATTAGATAAATCAAGGAAACACAAAAATGCCAATGAAATGCAAACTCACTAATCACATAAACTGCAACAGTATCGCGAAGAGTGTATAAAAAATTGGATCGTAATTGACTGGAACTTTTTTATACAGCATCTAAATACCACATAGTTTCTCTCACAAAGATTGTTATGCCTTTGAAAGAAATGAAAGTTTCTGGGAGAAAGAAACATCTAAAATAAACTGATTGGAGAAACTGAGGCTCAGGTTCTTACTTTCATCTTGTCCATGACCATGATATTTTAATCAAAAGGAAATAATTACAGTTCCTTCATACTTATACTATCTATAACTAGTACAAGAAATAAAACTACTGTTCAGCCATGTTCAAGAAAAACAATAAAACTCTTGAGAGAAGCAATCCTGAGAGGCAGCCTTTCTCATAATTTCCAAAAAATGTCAGTGAATGCAAACTATTTTTCACTTTTTAACAAGTTTACCTTGCTCTGCTATAACCTCTTGTTATTTGCATAACTCTGCATCACTGTCAAAGGCATTGGGACGTGTGTTAATTCCTGCATATTCTATTCTGATTTATGCAATTCCAGTAAAGGTTCCATATTGCAACACATCAAAATATTTATGAATAGAACCAACATATTTCACTCCTTATCTGAACCAAAACAATCATCAGCTATAAACTTTGTTCATCAATACAGCAAGACATTGACAAATGATATCTGTACACGGCAATAGCATTGGTTTTATTGTCATTTAACAACTTCTTCATCCGTTTTCAACCCACACTGTATTAGTTTTAGTTCCTTTAGAAATTAATAAAGTAACTTTATGTTTACACATGCATGCAGTACACCATTAATGTAAGCTAAATTATGCTTTTGCATGTTCCAAGAAAAACATATTCATAAACTGATCATAATTTTAACTTCACAGTAATTACTTCTATTACGGGTCAATGTGACTAATGACATGTTTATCTGACAGTTCAGATCTTTGATTACCACTTCTGTAGACATCTCTGAGTTATCCTAGGGACTAACGATAGCATATCTATGATGATACAAGGACTAGTGTTGCCTGAAAATTCAACCTAGGCAGTAGAACATTTTGTTTGTCGTTCTGTTCAGAGCTGGCTATGCAAGGTCACTGTCTGTTTTCTAATTTAAAACAAATCTCATGACTAATTATACTCCAATCTACATTTGCATTACAGAGTCAAAAAAAGTTTCAGCCAAACAAAGGTCTTTGGGAGAAGAAGTTGCCATCCTTACCTGTTTGATCCTGTGATAAAAATCAGCACAAATGCCATGCTTTTGCACAGGCTTCACATACAACTTGTGTCTGTTGTGGGCTTTGTACACACAGCCATCTCAGTTGTATTTAACAGAATTTAGCAGAGGTATCTCATCCCAAGTGATACGGTGCATCAGATTAAAAAAAAAAAAAAAAA
>VZRR01003441.1:459464-621436 GCA_013398015.1 Oreocharis arfaki | reverse complement strand
GCAAATAAAAATGTAGCTGGGGTATATAAATCTGTAACGTCAGTGATTTCACCATCAAGAAGTGCATATTTTAATAGTGAAATATCCAAAGAATAAGACTCTATAAAATAAACAATGAAAATATAAATTGCTTAAGCAAAATTTTCAATTCAAAATTTATTTACTGTGTAACTATTCTGCTGGTCCCTGCATCACTGTAACAGGATTTTTATATGCACTTCTTTATTAAGAAATGGAGAATAAGTTGCCTTTATGATCAACTCTCCATAGTCAGTACGCATCCGAGGCCCTTGATGGTTCAAATAAGAATTCTATTGATGTGATAAATGATTGGACTCCATCAGTTTCATTTGTGGGTTTTCCCTTCTACAGTACATTTGTCTCACTTAGCATACCAAAAAGATGCCAGCTTGATATACAATAATTTAAACTTAAGCATTCAGCAAGACATAACCATCTGGTGTTTACCTCTCTTCCCTTTCACGTCCTCAGTTCTGAGTATCCACAGCTCTGCTGTACAGAGCTCAAATTTGAACTTTCCTAACCCAAGAAAGAATAGGTGACTCTACTTGAGTACTTAGATTTGAATTCATCTCTTCAGAGAAAACACTTTCTATTTCATTTTATTCCAGGAGAGAGCAAGATGTGGCATAAACATGGACATGACTGTCATAGTCAGGGTTATTTTATTCCACTGGAAAATTTCCAAACCCAAGAAAAAAATTTCACAGTCTGTTCAATTAATGGTTGTTTTTTCATGTCTACAATAGGAAAAAAATATGTAGGAAATATTAAATTATTTCAGAGAGAAATAGATGTTTTGTGTGTTGCATACATTATGTCTAGTAATGAGTTTGAATGCAAAAATTTGATTTACAAAGTAGAAGAAATGAAGGTATTTTATATAAAACGCCTTATATAAAGAGTTTTTACTCCCATTGGAATGTGATGACTAAGGGAAAAAAAAGGATTTAGTCTACATAATTATCTTTTGAAAACTCAATGCAAGATTGATTTTGTGCTTTTTTCTTTAAAATACATTTGATATTGACTTCTCTTCATGTTATAGAAGATAGTATAAAGAAAAGTTTCATTCTTTGTTTCAACCTTGTTCGCTTCATCAACAAAAAGTATACAATATTTTCCAGACATTTTTTCATTCATTTGCTTGAAATATTTAAACATTACCTTGGTACAGGAGCAGTTTTGGTCTGAATTGTAGATATATGGCTGAACAAAGAATAAAAGGCAATTAATGGGATTCGTATGGGAAAAAAATCCCATATATATACTGACAAAAGTAAGATGTGCAAAATGTGGATTTTTTTTCTGTAAACTTTATGTATAAAAATCAATAACAAAGACAAATGATATTTTTCATTCATAGACAATTACATTCTGTCTGAAAAAATTTGAAAGGATTAAATATCAGGACTCCATCTATTAATACCTCAGCATTAAAATCTAAATTCCAAATTTTAGAAGAAAATTTGAGCTCTTTTAATCTTACTAAGTATGTCTGAGTCTAAAACAAAGCTGAGCCAAGCCCAAAGACAAAGAGCCGAAACTGAGGTATCTTTACACCAAAAGAGTTTGTTTGCTATATAATTCTCAGTGATATCACAACACGCATGCTGTGGAGATAGCTGCTCACACAACTGATTCCAAGTGAGGTTTTCTTGAGCAGAAGTCTTATATAGACAACATTATAAGAAGATACCTTCACATTCTCTGCAAAGATATAATGAAACTCAAAACTAATTCTTCTCTTCACAGATTGTGTTATAAATTTTACAAAGTTGTTCCACGCCTTTTGGACATGACATTAACAGAGACTACAGAAATGTGAGCAGCTGCCTAACCATGTTGATATTTTTTTGTAAGTCAAAATGTAGATTTGGAGGAAGCAGCAACTATGAGGCCAATTTTAACCTTACCTTAGATTCAATAGCCAGTTTCAGGCATAAACAGACCAGGAAATTGATCCAGGTAGCCAGCACACTCATGATCACTCCCAAGGCTTCTCCTTATATACAGACTCAACAATGAATTTAATATCAAATGAAAGTAATAAGCTGAGAAATCTTACTAAGATTATGTTTAAACAGGAAACATCTACTATTGAAAATAAATTGGTATACTCAAGCTTCTAAACCCTCAAATTAAAAATACAGCACTGCCTATTTTGAGCATAATGGTGAAGTGTATATACGCAGGTTGGTGTTGGTGTCCATGTATCTGAACATGCAAGGAAAATGAATTTAATCCTGATAAAGACTTTACAAAGAAATAAGCTATAAATGTGTATTAGATGCTAGGAAACCACTTTGGAGACAAAATGCACAATGTTTACTCTTCAAATCTGGAAACTTTCAGACACCAAGAATTTAGGAGCAAAACAAAAATTTACTGTTATGAGAGCTTTCTAAATAAAATCCCAAACTGCCTCTACAAAATTCATTAATGTACCAGAATTCCTCAAAAACTGGAGACTATGGGTCTGTGCATGGATTCTGTGGCTTAAAACCACATTGAGGCTCTGAGATAAGAACAAGATGCATTCACAATATAAACATTAGGATAGTAACAATATAGATTTTGCAAACCTCTGTGGAGATAAAATATTGTATATAATTGTCCATATAGAGTAACTGATACTTTTCTCTTGTGTTGTGAAATATATAAAACATAATTTTTTTTAGTTACATACTTATCTATTAAAAGGTTGTTAATTCACATCACACAAGAACAAATATTATTCACCTAAAATATTTTCAAAATATATTGCTTGGAATATACAGTATCAGAAAAATACCAATTTGACTGATCATTTCACTTCACTGAAAGTCATAGTTAAAAACCTTAGTACCATGTTTTCTTTGACATAAATTTAAATAACACAGTTTTCTGAGCTCATTTGGAAAATAGTAAATGTTATTGTCAAAATAAGAGAATAGCCAGTTCTATTATTTCTGCTCCACCAGCCTTTGCAGAAGTGAGGCAGTTTCATATTTCTACTTCATTAATTTCATTTCCTCTTATATAGATCAATATACTAATAGTCTTGTTGATTAAGGAAAGTGGATGAAGGTTTTCCCATTTTGAGACAAATTAAGAGAAACACTCTGGGAGGAACGTCCCCTCCAAACAGGCTGGTTTCAGGCACCCCTCCCCCACCAGGTTCAGAAAGAAAATTCCTCAGAGGAAAGTGAAAAAGGAAAAAAAAGTTATTTATTTAACAAGCAGTGTGCACACACACATTGAAAACGACTAATGCTAAGTAATAAAACCTCTCGCTGTGGAGAGAACCTGGGCAGATTTCAGGTTTGTGACTTTCTCCTCCTAACATAAAATGTGATTAACACTCCTGAAATATGAACCGTGAATTCTAAAAATTTGTATGTGAATTATATTTTAAAATTGTATTATTGTGAGATTATCTGAGTAAGATTGTAAAGAAAGATAATTTGTAATGTGATTTTATGTGAATCACAGAATCAGAAAATCATAGATTATCAGGTTGGAAGGAACATCAAGGATCATCTGGTACAGCCTTTCTTGGCAAAAGCATGACCCAGACAAGAGGGCCCAGCATCCTGTCCAGATTAATCTTAAAAGTCTCCCTTACTGGGACACTGCTTCTCTGAGAAGGTTATTCCGATTGTTGATTGTTCTCATTGTGAAAACTTTTCCTCTTCTGTCCAGCAGGAATCTCTCCCCAAGTTACTTGCACCTATTATCCCTCCTCTTTTCCCTGTGACTCCTCATAACAATGGAGTCTGCATCTCCTTTGTAGCCTCCCTCTAAATGCTGGAAAATGGTGATAAGGCGTCCCCTCAGCCTTCTTTCCTCAAGATTGAACAAACACAGCTAACCCAGTTCTCTTAGGCTTCCCTCACATGGTAGACTTCCCAGACTCTTGATTATCTTTGTGGCCCTCCTCTAGACCCTCTCTCACCTATCCACAGCTATTTTGCATAGCAGGGACCAAAAAAACCCACACTCTTTCAGGCATGGACTGACCAGCCCTGAATAGAGTGAATAGAGACTTCTTTATCACTGCTGGTGATGCCCTTGTTGATGCAGCCCGGCACCCAGTTGGCTTTCTGTGCTGCAGCAGCACTGCTCACTCACAATGAGCTGGTCCACCAGCACCCCCAGGTCCCCATTTGGGTAAATCCCAGCCTGTGCTACCAGGCACGAGTCTTTACATTTTGTCCTCACTGAATTTCCTAAGACAATTTCAGCCTATCCAGACCTTTATGCAGAACAGCTCTCCCTTCCAAAGTGTATGCTTCCCCCCTCACTTGGTGTCATCAGCAAACCTTATCAGGGTACACTCAAACCTGTTGTACAGATCACTTATGAAGATATTGAACAGCATTGGCCCAATATCAATCCCTGGGAGACCCCCACGTGTGACAGGATGCCAGTTTGAAAAGGAGATATGTACCACGAACCTCTGGAATATTTTAGATTAGTTCTATGAGTCTGACTTGTAGAACATTAAAAATTAGTGGAGTATTTGTTGCTTGACGACAGGAAATATTATTAAACCACAGGTTACCTTTAATTGCAAGAGAAATGCCACTCAGTCAGACTCGTTTTCAAAGAGCAACGAATGGCAAGGATCAAGGTTACAGCCCAGGTAATTATGGTGCTTACAAATGAGAGAGCAGTTAGATTAGTCCCCCTGTATCTTGTACACACTTTTATTACACAGCAAACTGAATTATGCTGCGCATCTGCAATGGAGTGTTATAGGATTATTTACGTGATAAGGTCTTGCCCTACTTGAGAAGTTATTATAGAATCTTGCACACATCTCTTCTGAAAGATATATAGAGCAGTCCATCTGTAATAAAGAGTAGCCAGGACTGAAATGTGTACATGCATCCTCATCCCTGGACGAGCCATTACATATAATGTGCAGGTAATATTTCTTTCCACTTGCATTGCAGTGCAGTGACTAAACAGGATATAAATTCCATACTAAGAATCTTTAAGCAGCATTTAAAAGTTGTACAAATATTTATAAAACTATACCATGAAAGAAGCTTTATATTTCATTATGCCAATCCTATAGAGACATGAGGGAAATTATTTTGTCCTTCAACTTATAATCAAAGCTACCTCAAATTATTTTAAATGTTTGTTGGGGATTTTTTTGTTTGTTTTTTTCTCTTTAGCCCTTGATTTAAATTACATATGATCATAGATGTCTTCAAGAATACTTTTACAAGTGAATCAGATTTTTGATGGGAAACATTTTTGAGAGTTGCATACAAAGAGAAAATGAATAGTACTGTGTTACAAATAAAAGCAATTTAAACTAAATTACAATTTAGAGATGTGTCCTTTGTGGTTCTTAAGGTTTACATATTTGGCATCACTGAAGTATCCATTCATCAGCCCAAAAATCATGCATACAAGCCTAATTATATTCCATCACAACAAAATCACAACAAATCATAAAAAAAGTGCTAATACTTTAATGAAAATGCCTTATTTCTTGTGGCAGTTTTGATGTGTCCATCTAACCAGGACATTTTGACATATCAGTTGCTTTAAATGATGCTTTAATAACTTTTTAAATAAGAATACTATATACGTGAAGCTGTATTACAATTTCTAGTAGAATTACAGTTTTAAAACTAGCAGTATCAGACAATCCAGTTAGCATCTGAAAAAAAAACAAAAAAAAACCAAAAAAAGAAAGATCTGTTTCTAACCACAATTTAGTTACATTCAGTTCTAAAACTGTCTTTCGAAATTAATGTAGATTTTCAAGACTGTTACCCCACCAGTGATGTTAATACGTCTAAGTAATGACGCATTTCTATTGCGCACTATATAACATTAAGGTACCATTCAAATATTAATTAATAATGTTTCTGACGGAACTTGGACAGGATAGAGTCAGAAATTATTTACTTGATGCACATTATAACATTAATGGTGACTATGGTGGACAACTTATTCCTCGGTATTAGTACTGGACCAGCATGCTAGCAGACACATTGTTTTTACTGGTGGTGTCAAATCACTGACAAAATCAGCACATGCAACTAGATGGGATGTGATTTAATGGTGGACTTGACACTGTTAGGTTGGATTCGATGATCTGAGAAGTTTTTTCCAACCTAAATGATTCTATGTTTCTGTGTGGCAGAAGAGCTCTAAGTTACTGCGTAGCTCAACTTAACCATTTGCACTTACCTCAGAATCTTCATGTAAAATTAAATCCTCAGGTAAAACTAAAGAGATAAATCATGCTGGACTTTATGTATCTGTATTCTCTTTACTTCCCAATATCCTGGTTTAATTAAGATCCAATTTATTCTGAACTGATGTGATATTCCTTGTGTTCTGAGCAGTATATTATCATATATATGTACATTATCATATGATGATGGCATCAAATCCTAAAGCAACTCTTTATAACTCTTAAAAATACCTTGAGAAATGGGAATGAATGTCATTGGAAATGATATCTATGTAAGCTACAGTCTAACTCTAGCAGTGCATTAATCCAAGTAATGAGGTAAATTGCACTCAAATATGTAGACAAAGCAGAATGTATGGATCTATGGATGATGCAAATAAACATCCAAATTGAGCTCAGTCTGAACAAAATGGTGGCCTAAATTAACAGTATTATTGTATTCTCTTTTCACCGAGAAATCTCTTCTATTTGTATTTGTGGCTTGTTTATTTGTCAAAATTCAAAGAAATATCAAAGTAAAAGAAAAGCACTGAATAGGACTATGCAGTGCTTTGCATGCTAGTATTTTAGGTTCACTATCTGTCCTTGGATAGAACTACATATGTTTCTGAGGTCCTGGGTTTTCCTAACATATAAATGCTCATTATCAGTGTCTCATTACTGCCTGCTATAATATTAGGACCTCAGAATGAAGAGGATGTTGAGGTCAAAGCTAGCTTTGCAGTAAATGCATAGGAAGGTAGAAACAGAGGGAGGCAAGGCATTGAGAAAACAGCATCTGGTTAAGAAAACATAAGATTAGCCTAAAAAAAAAAGTCAGAGAACTGTACAAGCCTGGGAACAAGCCTGAGGAGGATATAATAAATGGAAAAAACAAAGTGAATGCACACACACATACACACACATGCACACACACACACATCCCAAACAAACAAACCAACCAAAAAATTGAACATCTTTCTTCTGATTACATTTTTGGTGTTGTCTGGAAAGTTAATTTTAACAACTAAGAAGAACAACAGGGCCGAAAAGAAAGACTACAGGGTCAAAGAACAGGAAAATTGACTCATGTTCCAGCTTGTCTGATGATGCGTACTTAAGACATGCATGTCTTAATGAAATGCATGAAAAAATTCTTAATTCATTTGAAAATCTTTCCCTTAAGAACATTGTTCTTCCCGCATTTTTCAGTATGCTATTAATGATTTTCTGTAGGACAGGTGCCTGCCTAAAATTCCTTGTCTATGATTTTTCAGTAAACTTTACAGTCTAAGCAGTTTTCAGTAGCTTCACAGTTACCTAGAACTCATTCAGGCCACATTTATTTCATCATATAAATCCTTACCTACCATGGAGAGGAGGAAATGGATACTTCTGACAGATAAGAATTCTGCTACCATATAATTGTATCCTTGGAAAGTTTATTCAATATGACAAACTCATTCAACATGAAATCGTGGAACCCAAGCTATCAGTGAAATGTGAAATACTGCTATCAAAGCAAGCCATAAGCAGATATTATTTCCCGCTGTGATAGAAGCTACAACACAAGGACTTTAAATGGACCTCAAATGCTATTTTATGTATAGTTTATTTTCATTTTAAAAGGATAGTACAGAATGAGGAGTAAATTAGAAGTGGCCATTTTCATTGCTAAGTAAAGGAATAAAAGAGAAGTGTTACAGGCTATTTTAAATCTGTTTGGGAGCTTTTATCAGTAGCAAGATACATGCAGATTGATTCTGAGCTACATTATTTTGAAAGTTGTTTTCTTTTCCTTAAAAACCCCAGTCAAACAACCTAAAGAGTTTTACCTGACGAGTCTTAATTAAATCCAAGGATCTCTGTTTCCTTAGTAACCACTCATAGCATCACTAGCATTCAAGAGAGAGCAGCAGGTGCAAGAAACCATAAAAATGAAAAATTCCTATTTTGCCAATGACTTATTGAAATATTAGATTGAAGTATTTAATACTGGCTTCCTACTGATTTCAGTCACTTCTAAGTACAATCTTCTATCAATCTTTTAAAAAAATACACACTACAGAGAGTCAATTTTATCTTTTTTTTTTTAATTTGACATTCCACATTCTTATGTTACAGGATAGTGCACTTGTATCTTTTCCTGTAGTTTGATACAATTGCATGTTTCAGAGCCAAGTGCATACTCCTAATGTTAATCTAATCTTCATGATCTTTTTCTGTGTTATATGCTTGAGATTTGTAGATTGAAATATGAAAGTATATGGTGCTGTATAAACGGAGGAGACAGTTTACATGGGCTTTACAGAGCAAAACAAACTTTACAGACAAAAGAAAAATGATGTAATTGTGGTGAATTAAAAATGGCAAGCTCTGAGTGTTTTCTACATTTCAACAGTAGGCTTTTCAACACATTTTATATCATATGTATATTACAACTACTTTTTATAGGAATAATTTTTCTTTATTTAATAACTTCCACCAAAATGAAGACAGTTTAAACCAAGAGAATATTTTTTAAAAAACATGGTTTCTCATCTGGGTAGACTGGATGAATATGAAAGAATCAAGTTCATCTAGAGCTTCTGTCTGCTCGAGGGATAAATATGCCCCAAACATAAAGAGATGACCAGACTTAGATAAGGCATTTAAGCAGGAATGACAGCTCTCTGGCTTTAAATCCTTAAATGCCAGAGTCACCTTGAAACTTTCACCTCCTATCCTCACTTTTCTGTCACAAGATGCTTTCAAAAAAAGGTCCTTCGCTCAGCATAAGAACTGATTACAATGGTAAGATGTCGAAATGCAGATCTGCTTTTGTAACATGCCTAAATTTGTATTTTCAATTCTTAATAGAGCAGAGTCCATTTAGCACATAAAGGATGACTTAGTAACAGCCAGTCATGCCTGTTACAAACCTATCATAGTTTTTTAGATCATGACTTCTTAATATCCTGTCACTTCTGGTAATTTACCCTAATAAACATATTAAATTAAAAAGTGATAAAAGAGTAAACAAAGAAAGAGGAGAAGTATCATAAAAGACATAAAATAAAACCCCATAACAAAAAGAAAAATAAAATAGTAATAAAAAAGAACATATTTATTCAAGTATATCCAGGTATCAAGGTCATCAAAAGATGTTGGTGTCTTTGTCCTGTGTGCACATGTCCTAATTAAATATTTTCTTAATGCCGATTCAAAATCTCACCCTTAATCCTTGACCAGATTCTTGGTATTACAGATTCCCTGCAGCATACAATTCTGTCTTTGAAAGTCCTTGCAAGCATTTAGTTCTCAGTGTGAGAAGATCCAAGCATCCTCTTCAAGCCTGTGACTATTTAGCATTATTCTCAGCCCTCACAGAGAAAGCCCTCCATATCTCTGAGCAGCCACATTTACACAATGGCTCAGGATATGTTAATTATCAAGTTCAGTTCCTCCATTTGACCTGAGAGGAATTAAACCCATAGCAAGCACTGTAACTGACATATCACTGTGCTAGACACCCTCACTCCAGCTTTTTGAAACCACATCATTAAGGAGAAAATAATTAGGCATTTATTAAGCCAAAGTTTGAGAATAGGAATTGTTTTTCAGCCACTTGTTGGAACATTCATATGAGAAGGAAAGTCCATTTTCTGTTCCGAAAACTGCTGTAGTATTTTAAGTAATTATTCCATTCTGGTAGGAGCTGGAATTGTAAATGACCCATTCCTGTGTAGATGTTCCAGTCACCAGCTCTGCTCCAATCTGATGTGTATTCACTAGTGAAAGAAATTAAATGGAACAAAAAAATTCAGGCAAAGCTAATTAAATGTGTTCAACAGCTATGTATTATTTTAATTAGAATTCTAAGAAGACCACAAAAAGCACAGATTTGGGTTTTTTTAGTAGAATGAGAGGTAGTTCTGAGGCTTTTTTTTTTCTGATTTCATTATTATTATTCAGGGACTTTGCTACACATTTTTGAAGCTTCTAAAATGACCAAATTAATTTGTCAAATGAAAAGACAAAATACAAATGCAGAATATCAATAGCGATTGATAAAAATTAGATATATATCATCTGTATAGGATGCCATCATATACATGGCTCACCTGCAATTAATAGAGTTCATTATAAAAATAAAGCATTTTGTTCATATATATACATTTACATAAACCACAATCTATTAATTTCTAAATTTAATAGACATGATGTCAATTTTTTTTTTGCAGACTGGTTTATTCACAATACTAAACTCAAAACAACTGAGACAGTATATCTGCTTCCAAAGGCACTTTATGACTAAACAAAATATAGAACACAACACAATTTTCCAGACACACCGAACCTCAAGAAAACGGGTTCTAGCATCACTGGGCTTCAAAAAAGAGCGCTATATGTAACTTTCCAGGACATAAAGGCAAATGGCAGACACCTCTACCTAATAATTCATTCCGTCCAAAGAAGAAAGAAAAAAAAACCAAAAAACCAAAACCAGAGAAACAGTTCAGTTTTTAAGAAAGAGAATATAAATAACAACTCCTATTTTCCTTTCATGTAACAAGCTCACTCCAGATAAACTTATTCCTATACAACTCTTTGAAATAAGTCCTCATGCACAGTTATATATGTTTTTAGCTATGATGTGAATAGCAGCCACTTACTAATCATAATGAACATCAAGTTATTTAATCACATCTGTATTCTTAAAGAACAATATTCAAGGGAACTTTTTCCTTATCAAATCCTCTGCAAAGGAAAACTTCCTTACTATCTCATTTATTTAAGAGGGTTTTGTTTGTTTGTTTGTTAAGTTTGAATATTCTGGAATTTTGGGGTTCTTTTTTTTTGTTTTGCCTTTCCCTTGATATTAAGAATAGAAGTGACTGACTAAGGTAAAAAGTTGTGAAATTTATTCATATTGTTTTACGGGCAGCATGCCTGAGAAGTGGGAGAGAGAAAAGTTTCCAGCCTCTTCTTTTTCTCTTAACTCACAACTTAGCAAAAGTAAATTATGGAGAGTTTATATAGTGAACAAACACATAAACAGCTCAACTCCGCCAACTGCTAAGTATGTAGCCATGTACTTTGATTGTGATGCATAACAAGCAGATCAAGAACAGTTAAAAGCTTATCCATAATTTAAATGCAAAATTTATTTTAAGAATTGATTAGTTAATTCCATCTCTAAGGATCGGACTTTTGGAACTTGTCAGCTGAAGGAAATGCAAAAAGTTATAGTGAAATGAGAAATGTTTGGCCCGTTGACACATTTGCAATTACTGGGACATTATATTCACATTTTAATAGAAAGAATATTTATAAACTCTTCTGATACAATGATATTTGGCATTAATATTCAGTCTATATCCTAGCCCCATGGTGCTGTGTATGATGAAAATACATATATGTATGGTTCATGTCAGTTAAGTGTAATAAGTACAAAAATATAGCTGTATGCCTCTTCCTCACTACAATTTTTGTTTCTTCAAACACAATTTTTCCATTAACTCCACCAACTGACTTTGATGTCAATGACATAGAAGAGTCTATTTTTGTCAGCCAACCTCAAAACGACAATTCAGTCACAGCCCGGAGAAAAATGGCAATTACGCAATAAAATCCAAATTACCTTGCAGACTACAAATAGATCCAAGCCTTCTCTTCAATAATATGTCATGGTCTTTGCATGCTCGCTCATATTTCATTACTCTTGATCTGCTAATTTCCTCCAAAAAACTCCTTTAAGTGCAATGAAGTAGTTCTCAATTGTGCTCATTCCTTCAGTATTTCTGAACACTAGAGCAATTTATATGAATTGAACATTAGATTTCTTCCTGAATTTAGCTAAAAAAATTATGGAATAACTAAATAAGTTTGACAACATTCAAAGGTTTAAAATATATGATTACTGTATTTTCTGTTGTTTTCCCAACTCCTTTTTATCTGTGTATTTTCTGTTAGCTTTGATTACTTATAGATAATAATTGAAAATCTAATCAAACTGGTGCTTTTAATCTTTACATATTAGTTAGAACTGCTTAATATTCATACTTAAAAAAATTTCAAGTGCTATACAAGTAAAACTACTAGTTCCAACCATACCATTCAGATGCTCAACAGCCTTTTGGAAAATGGAGAATGAATTTCTAACAACTAAATATATTAAGATTATTTAAGACACTCAAACAAACAAAAAAACCCCAACAATAATTGATGGAAAGCCTTTAGTTTGGGAGTGGAAAATGTAGGAACCAAATGTGTTCACAGTACAGAACAAAGGGAAACCACATAAATTAATTAAGTTTATCTGCTGGCTTGGATATGTATCAAAGTGCAGTAATTACTATAATTTGCATGAAAAAAGCTCCAACCATCTTGTTTGATATTAGACACCTAGAAAGAAAGAATCATTTAATTATGTATGCTTTGCAATATCATGGGGGGAAAAACCAACTACTTGAAAGAACTAAGCCATTAAGCTGGATATAGAAACTCCTCAATCGTTTCTGGCTCCCGTTACTGAAATACATTAGTTAGAACTAACTGAAAAGAGATCATAGCTTCTTCTTCAGTTTTTAATAAGCCAAACGTCCCTTTCCAGGAGCCCTATAAGAACTTGGGAGAGGTGAGGGGTTCTAGTTACATCAATGGGGCTAATAAAACTAGAAAATATTCTTTCAAAATAAAAAAACCAACATCTCTTACCATTAGAGTTTCACAGATAAAAAAATGCTTCTCAAAGATATTGTTACATTTAAAAAATTTCTGCCCCACCTGCAAAGAATTGTAGTCTTCTATAAACTTTTAAAAGTATTTGTACTAAAAATACACAGAAACAAAACAAAAAGCCCCAACCAACCAAACACAAAGCCCCAATCAACCAACCACAAACACCTGTTTCTATTTCACATCCATTTATATTTTTGCAATTATCTCTGTCATATTATATGATTTATGTCCAGTCTAAGAAAGAGTCTGGCAAATCTTCAACACCAAATAGTTCTAAAATTATTTCTAATCCAGACTTGTGAATTTGAATTATTGACATTAAAGCTTAATTAGTGCACAGTCATTCCCTGCATATAACTGGTTATTACATTAATTTCGGACTGACTTACACCCACTGTTCCATTAAAAGGTAATTCAGTCTCCCAGAATAAAAGGCAAGAAGGCTCTATCTGGCTTAATTTTGCGTGCCTAATGTTCTTGAGATTTCTAAGTGCCCTTAGCTGGGAAGCACATCACAAGTGCTGAATCTAAGGGTTTGTACTGAAGTTTCTGGAGCTGATAAAGTTCTACTTCAGCTCCAGATCCACTTCCTCATGTATAGCCCCTGTGGCTGCATTTCAGAACATCAGAAATGAAAGGAGCTCAGCCACTCATTTGCTAAAGAACAGTATGCCCTGGATATTTCCTGCTGCACAAATGTTGAGTAGTTGGCTGCAAACATCCAGAGGAGTTTGCACAGCATAAAATGAATCCATTCTCATTCTACACACTGTTTTATCTGTTTACGGACACATGTAACGTCCAGAGACTCCCAGACACCTAAGACATTGCTATTCTGAGCATGCACAGACGTTCCTTAGTGTTCACAGTTTTGCACCTGTCTCTTCTATAAATCCAGTTAAAATGAATAGAATAGTTATTCATCAACCAGAGTTGCTTGAGGCAATCTGGTGTGTTCTGAACAGATGTAGAAGATCAGGTTTCCTGTTAAAACAGACCACGAGGGTTTTTAGAGGTAGGAAATGAGGACTCAGTTATTTTATTTGCCTGAAATGATGCAGGCTCTGGAAACTCTCTTAGCAATCCAAAATAATGTGGTCTACAAGAGGATATTCCTAGGAGCAGGGGTTGGCAGTAAAAATTTCAGACTCTTCTTGCACAAATAGAGATGAACAAAAGCAAAAACATCACGTAAATTACCACAGCTCGCCATCCTAGTGATCGGGATGCTTACCCAGGCTGTTCTTGCACCTGAGTCAATTACTATTTCAGTTTTTATATAAACTAGTAGCTGTTCAGGAAAACAAAACAAAAATTGAAACACAATTATAGCAGAAGTTATTTTGGTTTCTTTCTCATGCTATATACCTTCTCTTATATACGCTCTCTTATATACCTTCTCTCTTATGCTTTCTTTCTCTCTTAAAAAGAATTCTGTAATTAAGTATACAAATAAAATATGCTTAGCTATCTCTGTTTTGGCCTAGTAGCCATAATCCTTATGGATAAAAGATGAAGGTTTAAATCTGTTTAAAAAAATTCAGTGGGAAAATTGCATGTTGTGTAACTGCAGTATCCCCTGAACTGTGATATAAGAAGAAAGTCCATATTTCACCTCTCTGGTTGTTGTTTGATAGTGGAAGGAAAAACTTCTTTCTGAGTAGTGATAAATATTGGATTTATGAATTCTGAGTAGAAACAAATGCTTTAGTTTAAGAAAAGACTGGGTCATCTGTGCAGGCCTTCTCTGAAAAGTATTGTACACTCCTACTTTATGCATCAACAGGAGACCCTTGAAAGTATATTAATAATATTTTTGAAGAATTATTTAAGGTCTTGTTCAAGAAAGAACATTACAAGAGTTAAAGGCATTAGAGTGTCTGCAGATAACACATTTCTTTGGTGCCCTTATTAATTACTCTGTTTGAAAATAGGTAAAACTGAGCTGTTAGCTAACAGCTTGAAATGAGAATACTTGAAATACTTTGTTGTCATGACCACTAGTACAATTATTTGGCGATCATATTAATAACTGGAATCAAATGTTTAGGAAGAGATTATTTGAATCCTTAACAGTTCGTGCTAGTTTGCAAAAGTTTAAATGCATAATTTAGAGTCCCCTATAATTTAAGATAAAAGGTTTAATTCCCTATTCATATATAAATACCTGTGGAAAATAAAGGAAAAACCTGATTGTTGAGATGAATTTTTATGAATTCTACAAAAACTGCTTTTGGTAGTGTCTTCAATCTTTTGAGATTTCTCTCTACATATCAAAAGTGAGGATTCACAACTCTTATGTATGTAGGTTTCAGAATCCACAGGAAGTATTTGGTGCCCAGAGGATTGAGACATACTGAACTTTTTGGCCCTTGTTGGTTTAGACAAGTTGAAATGTGAGTCTGCTGGGGAATAGTAGACATTCAAGTTCTTTAGACATTTTAGTGTTGAACAGTGACTCGTATTGTCTACATTCTCCACTCAGAAATCACTGTTTACCCCTATTAGCCCACAGACTGTGGACATCTGCATCTTTTGAGTGGCTGTCTTAGCCGGCGATACGTAGATATACAAAATCATAGAACGGTTAAAGCTGGATGGGAGCACTGGTGGGGTTGTCTGGTACAACCTCCCTGCTCAAGCATGGTCTTCCTAGAGCACGTGGCTCTAGGAAATGCATCCAGATAATTACCACATTGTTATCTTTCTGGTGTATATCCATACAAAAAATTACAACATTTCCTCACATATTAGAGGTAGTACAAGTGAAGAGAGCAGGAATTTTTGGGAGTGTGGTTTATGATGTTAAGACACGTACTTAAAAGTGGCGTCACAGTTGCTTCCACAGTGTTCTATATTTATACAAATTAGGTCTTCTCACTTATGTTTCAATTTCATAAGTGTAGCTAATTTGGCATGCATCCATAGGTTTCGCTTTAATTACGATTTTCATATACATGACTTAAAATTTCTGTATCAGTATATAGGCGTCTCAGCATTCGCTTTGATTTTTTCTCATTATTATTCTCGAAAGCCAACCTGCTTTCAAGATCCTTTACTATAAGACCCTTTGAAGTTGTGTATCATGTGATACTTTGCTACCCTGTCCAATGAGTGAGGCTTCATTTGTCTTTCCACTGGGGCTTTTCTTTAAGTGTTAGTAAAAGACCATAGGCTGTTCAGTGCCTTATAATCTAAATTTCAGCAGCAGAGCAGCTGTTGGAACAGACACAGATCACACACACAAATAAATAATAAATTTTATTTTGTTGTACTGTTGTAGATTTTTACTTAAAAAAATCTTTGACTAAATAATTTTCTATAATTTAGACTTATTTTGTTTAAGATTATAATATTCATCCAGATGTCATTCACTTTTCATCACACTCAGTTCTTTCTTTTTAAATAACTTCGGAAGAACATCTGCAGTTAACAGCAAAAGATATAAAAGCATATGATACTCCTGACTGTGCTAGATCGGAAAGAAAAATAGTGCCAATTTTGACATATAATTAAAGAGTGATAAACATTTGGGGCTTGAAAACATCGATGTGATAGTTATAAGATGTGAAAAAGCTGAATCTGTAATCTATAGCACCTGAAAGCTTGTAACAACTTTTGTAATTACTATTATCGATAGATTTTTTTTTATTGCACTTTTCAGGTATCAACGAGACCTTCTGTGTTTCTTCCTGGAAAAAGTTCCAGTGACACTTGTATATGAGAGTTTATTTCTAGTGCTTGCAGTTTAGATGGATAGAGAAAATGATGTACCGGCTTAAACTCCCCTTTCTGGACCATTGCCACACTTTATGTAGAGAAATTTCACTATTTACTAAAACAGCCACTCAAATACATGCAATACTTGTAACAACAAATTACTTCATAGATCAGTCAAAATGTCATTTCTCATATGTACCAAGCGAAATGAACAATCCCAAGACAATTATAAAAGAATATTTTTTGCTTAGCTCAAGATAAACGATTTATCATGCTCACTGAACTGCAAGCTAGCATTGCTGTGAAAACTGCCTATCTCGTTCCAAAGGTTTTGGATCACAGATGCTACCCTGCCAATACCTCTTATGCAGAGTTGGTAGTTGAAGTACAGGCCAAGCTGGTGTCTTCAATTTATGAAGCAGAAGGACTGTTCTGTGTTAAACTCAGTCATGGACAATATAAATATTATCTACAACCCTCTGTTAGTCAACAGGAGATACAGGTTGGTGTACCTAAATCTTATGGGAAAAATGTAATCTGTAAAGGTATTTTTTTTTTTTAAAGTCTGAAAGATTTTTATCTATGGCGACCCACTGAAAAAAAATCACACTATGTGATTTATTTTGTGTCCATTACATTCTTACATAAATTCATACAAAAAGAATAGTGCGAGTAAACATTTCTGAAATATCTGTATTTTAACCCATATTACTAAAATGTTACTAGTCCATTCGAATAATTAATTTGGCATTCAAATGCACGATTTTTTTTTTTCGAATGGGATATATCAATACCCTTAAGGATTTACAAATTAATTTTGATAACAGAAGAACAAAAGTAAGTCTAATTACAGGCAGTAAAAATGGTATTATTCAGGAGTTCAAAGCTTGTGTTCTTTTAATTGACTTTAAGCTTTTTCTATAACCTGATCGCTATAGGGATTTCTGTCTCTGATTTTAAATTAAAAAGTAATTAAAACACTTATCTAGTATCTGTACATTATTTGGGGTTTAGAGAATACAAAATACAAAAGATGAAACTGAAATTATAGAACTCACAAAGAGGCTGCTTGCTGCAGCACTGAGGGTAGCCAACAACCGAGTCAGACACAATGTCCTCAAGAACTCTGTTATTAAAGTAGTTGACACTTTCTCAATGAGCTCTGTGAAACTCCTTTTGTTGTTGGGAGCCTTGAAACTTCTCTCATTTCAGACACTTTTCATTTAATTAATGCTACATGTTCTATCACCAATTTTATTAAAATGCTATTGCTGGATGAGTATCTCCCCATCACTAATTTAAATTCTTGAAAGCTAGCTCAGCCTTGTAATTTCTAAGACCTTCCAAGAGCACTTTTTTTTTTCCCTGTAGTTTTTCCAGTCTTAAAAGAGGTCAATCTCTTTCAGTGATAGTTTAAACCAATACCATAAAGGCATTACCAGTAAATGAATGAAGTCCCCCAGCAGAGGCACAGTTTAAAATGTCAAAAATAAAAATACAATTTTAAAAAATAAATCTGTCCCCACATGACAGCTACTCCCCCCCTTTTTTCCCCACACAGTATAAATTAGCTGTACATGAGATGATTTTATCTCATATATATATAATTACAGCTTTCCTGTGCTTAGAAATTACAGGCTTTTTCCTACACTAAATCATAGAATCATAGAATCAGCTGAGTGGGAAGGGACTCACAGGATCATCAAGCCCGGCCTCTGGGCCTGCACAGGACACTCCAAGAATGACCCCGTATGGCTGAGAGTATTGTTCAAACACTTCTTGAACTCTGTCAGGCTGGTGCTGTGATCGCCACCCTGGGCAGCTTGTTCCAGTGCCCAACCACCCTCTGAGGGAAGAACTTATCTTATGTCCAACCTAAACCTCCCCTGACACAGCTTCAGGCCATTCCCTCACGTCCTGCCACTGGTCACACAGAGGAGTGATCAGCGCCTGCCCCTCCTCTTCCCTTCCCTGCTCATGTTCTAGAAAACTCACAGTGTAAACATGTCTCATGAAATTTAAGAGCTACTAACACAACACAAGTGTTTTGCCCTTTCTTATCACTCTAATTCTAGGCACCTTACTAACAAATAAAAAATAAGAGCTTTCTATTTTGACAAAGGTATCAAAATTGACTATGAAAAGCCCTTCAACAACAGACAAAGTTTCAGGAAAAGCATTTTATATTCCTATCTAGGCTCTACAATTCTGAGAAGGGGACAAACAGACAGCCTGGAGACATTGTTTTGAACAACCAGAATACTTTTATTCACTAGAATCTTGTTTCTCTGCTAAATGCTTTTATGCATCTCTAATTGGAATTCACTGAAATGAAAGTTATCTTATGTCTCTGAAACAAGTCTGTGATGAGACAGCAGAAGAAATTAAGAGTTTATTAGTACATTATCATTGGTAATTTGAAAAATAAGATATTTTAACATCAGTTTTTTTAATCTTTTATTGCAAAACTATTGCATAAAAGTTTGTTTTCTGATTTTATTACTAATGAGAACTAAACCATTTAAAAAACAATTCAGGTTTCAAGCTCATGCTAGTCTTAAAGGAAACAAGGTCTCCTATATAAATAAGACTTTCATCATGTTTAAACTACCAGCAGAATGCACAGGGAAGAGTAAAAAAAACCCTTTGTATTCATGGAAAATTAACACACTGAATGGAGAATTATGCACCTTCTTCTGCAGTTTGGTCCTTCTGAGAGAGTGGAAATTCTTTTGCTCCATGTTTTTTTTTAATATATATTTTGATAGTGATATTAAATTTGAAGGAAATGTTCTGAAGAGTGATTTTCTCCTCCCTCACTTTTGAACTGCAGTGTCATTGTTCACATCAATAAAAGGATGATAGCAATGTGGATACACCCTGAAGGCAGAATCGTTTAAAATACTTCTCAAGAGTTCCTTCTGTATAAAGTGGAATTTATGTCCTGATATTGATGTATACGGGTAGTAAGTATATTAAAGGAGAAATACCAGTAAAGCTTTTTCACTGGAAAGGCAGACAAAGAAAGCTGGATCCTCTTTAATTGCAGTGATGCTTTACACTGTCTTTTCTGCCTTATGGAAATACTATCTTTAGAATGAATTAGTTCTATTTTCCACTCTGCTGGTTACTGAACTTTTGGCTTAATAGATAGAATAGTGGTGAGAGATGTTGTTCCCGGCATTATTGTACACACTTTTTCAGAGACAGACCCTTGAAAAAAGAAAGCAAATGAAGGAAATTTGTTTTGTTTTCTCTAACACACCATTAGAGTAGCAGTAAAGAAATATTCTTTTGAATCTCCCGTGAAGTCACACCAAGAAGGCATAATGAGTTTATCTTAATATGTAAAGTGTTTATAGAAGCACACAGAAGACTGAATTTTCATCTTTTATATCCCAGCTACCTAAACCATAGTAGCTTTTCTTACCTTCCTTTTTTTGTTCCTTTCTCTCTCACTCCTCTTTTCTTTTTCCGTTTTGCTTAATAGTAGTAATCTGCACCTATAACTGCAGCAGTGAAAAGGTGATTTTGTCCTTTACCACTGCACGGTAAGACTTAATATAGAGTATTTATTCTCATAAGCTATCGGAGATAAATTTGCATCTTCATTCACAGCTCTGAAATCAGCAGTTGTGGAAAGCATAATGTATTTACCCCATAGGGCACTCAGTCTGACACATAATTCAAATAATAGGAATGAAAAGTCATATTTACAGGAATTTTCCTAATCCAGATCAATGCATATATCAGTATAAAATTTCTGATTTTTCAACAAACTTGAAGTATGTTTTCTTTCAAATCCAACTGAATACTTACTTACATGAAGAGCTGATACCCCCTATTTTATAAGTGGTTCACATCTATTTTAAAGTGTTTCAGGAAACAAAGACATTTCAAAAGTGAATCAACAGCTAAATGTGGGATAAAATATGAAAATCTAGATTTCTAATTAAGTTCTTCTACATGACTTAGATCAATCTTTATAAGAATAAAATAATTCTGTATAGCACAGACAAAATTGCAAAATGAAATATGCTAAAGCATCACAAGGAAAAGTGTACTGATAATGAAACATTGCCCTGAAATGAAAGCCTTTGGGAAAAATGAAAGCTCAGCTAATGGAACTCCAGTAAACACTACAGAACTTGACAAAGTACAAGGTCCTTGACCCTACCCAAACTGGAATTTCTCCAAGGAGCAGAAATAAGACCTGTGGTTACAACATCTACTACAGGGACCCCAACACACATAAAAGAATTTACAGGTTTGATAATATGTAGACAAAGGGATGTGCAAATTCACCACCGGCTGTTAGGTTATTGCTGCTATTTACCAGATGTAAGTATTCAGGCTTAACATTCAACAGTATTTGGTGAAAAAATTGTTTATGAAATATGTCATGAATGGAAAACACTTCCCAGCTCTCCCTCCTGGTAACTCTTTAAAAGAAACTCCCCTCTTATAAAATACTCCTCATTAATACTGGCTACCAAGAAAATGAAAACAACTGTATATTTTGTCATGTATATCTGAGCAAATGCATTTATTCAGATGTTATTAAGGTAATATGCTGACTACTCAAACACTGCTCCTAAACTGACAAGAAAGAAAAAAAAAGGATAGAAAGAGGCACTGCTATTTAATAATAATAAATTAATATAGATAAATTATATAATTATATAAAGTAATATAAAGTAAAGTATGCCAAGAAATCTGCAGCAGTTTGACAGCTCTGCTCAATAAATTTGTAACAGAGATAAAAAAGAATCCCCCTACTCCGTACGGAGTGATTAATTTACTTAATTATGAACCTTCTTAATTTTATCTTTCCCTGCTGTATTATAACTTGCTCCCATTGGCTATACATATTTAAGACACCTGACTAGCATGGGAGGGGTACAAAAATAGTTCTCATCACTGCCCCATAATAATTGTAGCATGGACAGAGTCAAAAGAAATAAATGAATTTTCCATATCCTCTACGCATCAGGAGATAATACAGTCTCTAGGTATTTTCATTAATTTGGCTAGAGGAAAAGCACGACAGCTTGTGCAGAAGCTTAGTACAGAACAGGGAGCCTTGGGTGGTAAACCAGTAAAGTCATAAGAAAATACCTGTGTAGGAGCAAATTTTTAAACAACGGGAAAGACAGCACAGTAAGGATTTACAGTGGACCCAAATGTGATACTGTGAGTATTCTCTGTCAATTGGTGCTCATTACCAGAAAAGAAAAGCTTCCATTCCTAGTGAGGCAACTAACACACCACAGTCTATCAATGTTTAAGAGATCTTCAAAAGCATCCAAAGGAAATTAGGAATCAAAAATGCCTATTTCCTTTTAAAAAATAGCTTTTTTTGAAGTAATGGCCAATTGAAATACCTGTGGTTGAACTTCTGTATCTTTTAAAATGTTGGAGTTCATATCTTTGATCCCCACTGAAGACTTTAAAAAGAGACAAAAAAATGGGGAAATCAGAAATTTATTTTCTGATTATTTTTACCTTCCATTATAAAACTATTACATATCCTTCACAGCATTGGGGGGCTTTTAAAGTACTTGTAATGAGATATCCCATTGCCAAAAGCAATAGATCAGAGGTTTGCAGTGAGGGATCTAACCATATCTTTTCTTCTCATCTTCTTGTTATGCTGTATTATAAATTCCAACAGTTTCAGACTTTTCTGCTCTCTTCCAGCCAGCTTCAGGCAATATATTTGAATCTGATTTCTTTTTTTCCCTCCGAGAATATTTTGTGGCACAACTGACAGAAAATGTGATTTAGCCTGCATTCTTTGCCATGCTTTACATTCCTCAGATGAAGTTCTATATGACTACTTTCTGTGACAGAAAATTTTCTGAGCTAGAAACTTGTATTTGATACCAGAGTTCATAGTTGAGGCTATAATTAGGTCAATGTGTTATCAGTGTCTAATAGAAATAGATATTCATCTGAAATTAATATTCTGGAAAAGAATCCAAAATTTCTTGTCTGCTAATAATTGAATACCATTTAAGATCAAGAAGAGAAGTTACAGACCAGATGCTCAGATTCTATACATGTGTGTTCTCTATCACAATATTTTTCCAGTCTAAACTCCAAGTTTGGAAAGTCAACAGTATTCAAATTGAGATTCTGATCTATTTTTTTATTCTTTCAAACAATATATTATTATACAGCTTCTAGGAAATGCAGAATCCACAGAATTATAATGAAAGAATAGTATAAGAATTCATCCTCACGATTTCCAGAGCTCAAATACAAGAAAACTATGTCCCTAACCCCTAATTATTCTGTGTGTACTGTCAGTCATGAAAATCTAAGATAACAAAATACCAATTGAGGCAGGTTCAAATTCCACTTTTAAAAGTATGCCCAGAGCAACGAGATGACGGGGAAAGTTCCATCTTGAATCTTCCATTCCTGCAAATTTTCTTTAAGAAGATGACATTAACTGTCTAATTAGTGCTTTCAAGGCAATGACAAAGCCGCACGAGAAGCAATCATAAATTTTGTAGTACACAGCATAAGCTATGTGATACTTACATAGCACAATCCTAGCATAGTAATAGGAAAAGATGAATTTTACATCAAAAAATACTTTTTTTTTTCTGCAAAGGAAAGCTTCAGTATCCTTTCAAATGTTTATATTTGGAACAATTGTATCATTTTTGTAGTACCTCAATGCTTTTGATTTTTCTGAAATTGAAAGAGGCAGGAAGAGTTTCTGTTCAGAATCTAGAAATCATAATACAGAACATAGATATGTTCACATATTTTTTCCATATGTGTTAGATTACAGTATTCACTAAAAGTCTGAAGTATTAATTTCCTTTTATTATTTTTCATAAATGCTTAAGATCTTATAATTATGAATTTAAAAGATATTCTGCTGAAGCAAAAAATTTAAATAAGGACTATCCATTTATGTAGTATTAAGGGCATTACACAGATGTCTTTGCTCAAGTACTGCTTATTGTACCCTCATTTAATCTTTTAGCTTTTCAGAAGTGAAGGCACCAATTTCCATTTTGTTTCTTTATAAGAGTTCTTTTTGAACAATTTCTCCCCAGCGAACATGATGAAACCTGTGAGAAAATACAACAAGCAGTATATTTTAAAACATTGCAATTACTGGGAAAGTGTCACAATTCTTAAATATTCTTCTAGGACCTAATAAAACCAAAGGTGAATAATTTTAATATTATGGTTGCAGTGTTTCTGTTGATAGCTATTAAAGTCCTGAGGCAGCATCTTTTCACATTACAGCGTTGGTCCCCTCAAGACATACTGACATAAGGGACAAGAAAAGTGATGATACAAGCAGTTTCTGAAAGGTGTAAGAGCGTAAAAGCAATACTTACTTTTGGACCTGCAAACCTATTTATTTGGTTAAATTCCTGTTTAATCATCTAATATGAAGATGCTCAGTAATATTAAAGTGAAGTGCAGGAAAAGCAAAGAAAAAGATGATACTGCGAAGTAGCTCCATACAGACAAAATTTTATATATTCCAGTATCTTTCACATCTTTTCCATATTCTTTAATAAGATCCCCATTATGTTGTTTTGTCCTGCTGATAAGCATAGCCATACATATTCCGGCATTATAACAAAACTTAAACAAACCCCAAACAAACATCATAAAAATAAAAAGATTTTTACAGATTACATAATAACATCTACCTTTAGAATTTTGCCAGGAACAAATATAGAAATCTTAATTATACATAATTTTCTTTGTAAATTTTGTTAAAGGATAAACTTTTAAACTAGATATGTTAAATCTAACTGAAGATTATGTGAAAACATCTGATCAAGAGGCAATGTTTTAAAATTATTTTCTCCAATTCATATTAAAAGACCTTTTCATTTTGTTGTTTGCTGGGTAAAATTACCATTATTTCAGTGTGAAGCCTTAGCGAATTCAGTATTAATTAAAACATGCTTCATAGTGTGTCACAGTTTGATGCTGGTTAAGCGCCAGTTACCCACGAAACACTATTCACTCATTTTCCTCTGCTATAGCTAAGCAGAGGAGGGTAAATGGTTTTCATGAGTTGAGATAAGCACTATTGAGAAAAAACTTTAAGGCAAAACAGATTCAAAACTTAAACAGTATAAAGAAGATTTATTATTGACAGCATTAAAAGTAAAAAGGGTAATGAGAACCAAAGCAAATCTTCAGAACACCTTTCTTCCCCAATCCCTCCCTCTTTCTACCGACCACACAATGAAACAAACGTGGGGTTTTGGTCAGTATTTCACATCTTAAGAGTCTTTATGTTTAAGGAAAAAAGTTTCTTCTGCTGTGCCGTGGGATCCTTCCCACAGGAGATAGTTCTCTGAGAACTTTTCTAGCGTGGTTTTAACTTTCGCAAGCAATGGCCCACCCGAACCTGCTGCAATGTGAAATCCCTCCCACGGGTCAAGCAGTCTTCCCACAACCACCTGGCATGGGTCATTTTAGTTCATGGGGTTTAGTCTTTTAAGGGTGAGCTGTTCTAGTTTGGAAGTGAAGGCTCTTTATCTCTAAGAGCTGTTCTAGTTTGGAAGCGAAGGCTCTTTTCCCCTATCTCTAAAAGCAAGGGTCATCTCTCTCTTCAAATTCTTCACTAGATTTCGGTATCCACGCTCTCCAGTGTGAGTACTCTTCTTCATGGGCTGCACGTGGATCTCCATACCTCTCCATGCACCTCATAAATTACAGGGAAACTGTTGTACTATAGTCTTCACCACGGCTCGCAGGAGAATCTCAGCTCCTGCACTTGGAGTACCTCCTCCTCCTCTTTTTTTTTCCACTGACCTCAGTGACACCATGTTGGTTTTCTCACGTGTCCTCACTTTCCCCTTTCTCTGATTTGGAAGAGAGTTGGCGTCTGTAAATTGCAGTTGAGAGGTTGACCTCGCCCGGGCTCCACATCGAGGAACTGCTTGCCGTGTCTCTGGCTGCTGGCTGTGTGCTCCCTCCCGGCACCGCACGGGCGGCTACAGCCCCAGGAGGGGCCTGGCCACGCTGCCCTGGCAGCCTCCCCAGTGGGATGGGCTCCAGTGGCCCCTGCCAGGATAGATCCCAGTGGCCAGCTCACCCCCCCACCTCAAGGAGAAGAAAGAGCTTCTCACTCTTGCTTTCTTTCTTAAATACGTCGTCACAGAGGCATTACCAACTAGTCTAATTGGGCTAGTAACCTGCCCATCATCAGAGCCTTCAGCGATTGGCTCTGTGCCAGGCATAGACATTTGGAACAGCTTTTTTTCCCTGCCTGCACAAACCAGGTTTTGTTAAACCAACGCATTGTGTTATGTTCTCAAAATTGTGTTATGAAAGGATGTACTAAAAATTTACAGCATGGTACATTACAATAAAAATAGAAAAACATTAGGAAGTCTACTCTGGAAGTGACCAGAATGAAACTGGGAAATTTGGCCCTGAAACAAAACAAAAGTAAGCCTCCACCTCACAAGAATGCAATTCACAGTATCAATATTGTGCCATCAAACAGAAAGAAGCTAAACATTGTATTCAAGTGGCACAAAATTCAGCTGTGTGAGCCCTGGGATACCAAACTAAGCTATCAATAAGAAATAATAAAATGAGATATATGACTGAAGTCCTTTTTCTTGCTTGGATTTCGGCATGTCAGGTTGGGTTTAGGCATAGGCATGTATGGATGTATAATTTCTGCCTAACTCATGCACAACTTGGAGATACATCTCTAGAAAACAGCCTTATAAGTGCTTTAGTACATTTGTAGCCATTTAAGAATTTTGATATGTAATTTTCAGGTTTTTAAGTGCTCTCTTAGATATGAGCTTCAATTATGTTCTCATTGATGATTACATGAAAGCTTAACATTTTTTGTTCAGTCATTTGCCTACAAATTACAGTAGCTCATCAAGACTGTTTAGTAAAGCAACATTTCAAGCTCTCAAAGTATAATGGTGTTCCGGTTTCACACCAATGACAGCTGCTTTATCTAGCTTATATATCGGCTGATTCTGCCAATACTTGACAAAGTTCGAAACAATAGACTTGCTAAATTAATACAGACAGACATAATTGTTCTATCTGCATGCAGAGAACTTTCCAATACCTCCCAGATTTCAAAGAACAGTCTCACCTCAAGAGCAGGTTTGCTGAAGATGATGATGCAATTTTGCCTGTAGCAAAGAAACCACTGGTACTTAAATGATCATAAACAAAAGAAGCAGATAACTTCCTGTGCTGGGCTCAGCTGGGGGAGATTAATTATCTTCACAGTGGTTGGTATAAGGCTCTTTTGGACTTGTGCTGAACATAGGGTTGAATACAGAGGTAACACACTGGTGAGGAAGTTGGGAGTCCATGGGAAGCTGGGAGGAGACATAGCTGGGACAGATGACCCCAACTGACCAAAGAGATATTCCAGACCGTATGACAGCATGCTTGGTATATAAAGTTGGAGGAAGAAGGAGGAATGGGGGAGACGTTTGGAGTGATAGCATTTGTCTTCCCAAGACACTGTTGCATGTAATGAGGCCCTGCTCTCCTGGAGATGGCTGAACACCTGCCTGTCCATGGGAAGCAGCGAACTAATTCCTTGTTTTGCTTGTGCGCATGGCCTTTGCTTTCCTTATTAAACTGTCTTTATCTCAATCCACAAGTTTTCCAGCCCTTTTCCTTCTGATCCTCTCTCCAGCTCTGATGGTGTGAGAATGGGAAAGCAGCTGTGTGGTGCTTGGCTACTGGCTCGGTTTAAACCACAACACTTCCATAGCTTTCCTTTATGTAAAATGATGGTTAGCATTCTGATGTAGTTCCAAGTATCTCATATATTGCATATTTCAAAATAGGCTTCTAAAAAAAATAATTATTTCTTCCGTTCTGTATCTTTATCCTAAAAAAAAATGTGCTCTGCATCAAGAAAAATGACAATAAGCTATGGAAAAGGAATGTAAAATACATTACTGTATGCCACATGCTATTCAAGACTATTTGGCAGATAATGCAATACTTGTATTTCAGACACACACTCACAGTAAATGCTTCCTTCAGCAACAAAGTTTTGTCTTTGCAATAGCCAAAATTATTAGTGCTAGTACTTAGCTCGTCATAAAAAGAGTCAGGCTTCTAAGCAATACCAGGCTAATCATTATCTATTACACCGTTAAATTTCCAATGAAGCCCTGACCTACTATACCACAGGTTTGTCCCTGATGTTACATAATTTTTGAGAAACTTAAAGGCTATTTACTCACTACAGGTGAAATGAGTATTTATTCGTGAACTTCATTCCTTTTACCATGGGCAAAGGGCAGGATTGAAGTCCATGAATTATATATTTTCAAAATATAAGGGGAAATTAGTAGCTATTGTCCTGCTAAGGAAATATTACTTTTGCAAAAGGGAAAAAGAATACACAAACAAGTGAGGATTTACGTGCTTTTGCTTTACTAAATTTTGAATGCTATACAGTGACTGTGGCTGTCACTTTATTTCTTTCCTCCTCAAGGTATTAAGCACCTTGGTCTCCATATTCATGGCCTTTTATTCTTATCTAAGTCTATCCTAATTTAACCACTAAAATATCACTCTCCCTTTTTTAGCATCATCAAGAGCTGAATTCAGATGTAAAGCTGAGTTCCCAGTGAAAATTTTCATAATCAGTCAACAGAAGTAGAAGCTATTTGGACAAATAATGATAAAGACATATTTTGTGATAAATAGTCAGTTACTTTGCTCTTTCTCCACTTGTAAATATGTGGTTGCAGAGGTGCAGTCACTGGGTTCATGGCGTCTGGTATGAGGGAGATAACATTTGTACTGAACTGAGCTGCATAAAGCTGTGACACACTGCAAAATACAAGACTGATGGCCTATGTGTTTTGCCAAAAAGAATATCGGAGAGAAATACCACTGAACAGAAGAATAAGGCTCATTATTTTACAACCAAAACCAAGTAAAAAAAAAACTTTACAATTTTGTTCAAGAACATATACTGAATTTTAAGTTGTTTTCACTATTTGATCTCATCAAAATATTCTCATTCTTATTCAGGTTGAAGTAGGGACAATATATAGGGTAACAGAGGTGCATTACACAGCATTAGGGCTCCCATAATGCTATCAGAAGTTTGGCAATTCTTTTTTGCTTCTTTTCACCACTCCATCTTAAAACCACCTTATACAGAAGAGCTTAAAACTCTGACTCATTAACATCATAAAAAAAGAACAGTTCCTTAACCCTACTTTAACCTTAAGACAAAACCAAACAAAATATATCACCACCACTAGGAAAAAAAAGCCTAACAACAAAAATGAAATGATTTAAAAACGGAAACAATTAAAAAAAAACAAAACAAAACAAAACAAAATTGGCTTCCTCATTTCACGCTGTAAATAACTTTTGAATGTCAATATTCTCTGCAGATATGTTAAGTTTTCTAGAAATTTGACCTGAACAGCCACCATATTACTTTAAAGGATGACAAGCAAAATGACACAACTTTATTGGTATATACTATTTGTCCAAGAAACAGTAGCATCTTCTATGTAAACAGCAGTTACCTATATTTCAAAAGCTCTATTTAAGGCTGAAGTGAAGGCTGACATACCATCTATAACCCAATTTGCCTTTCCTCTTCCCACCTGTCTAAAGCAGAAATAGGATATAAAAGAAGCCCACAAAATCAGTTTGGCAGGAACGGACATCATACTTCAATACTCCCAGTACTAGTATGCTTATAAGCTGTTACTTCTATGCTTAGTGGCTCATGGTACCTGACACTTCTGGAGTACTGTTACTTTAAAAACCTGGTTGCAAGTCCCTTCAAAACACCTTTTGTTTAATTGATTATCAATATCTGAACAGCTTTGACATTCCATATTCCATGGACTGAATAATATTTTGTTTCATCTAGAGCTATTTGAGTTACAAACACCAAAAATAGGCATATCAGGGAATATTTTCACTTCACAAAATCTAGCACCAGCTTTCATCAACACTCCGTCAAGCACATTTTATAGCTAAAGAATATATCTGGTTTCACAGAGAATTTATTTCAGCCAAATTCATCCACCCTAATTTCTGTACCAGGATGGCAAAATAGTGCTAAATAAGGTGTGAAACACTATATTGAGTTCATATGCCAAGGGTGCTTTCAGAACAGCACAGTTCTAGAAATGAACAATTCACTCTTTTGGATGACTTGAATCAAACGCGTCTGGTAGTCTACTTAAAGTTTCAGAGAAAGGTTCAAGTTTGGGGGTTATCATACCCTACATTGTCTTGGAAAGTAGGGAACAGTTCTGGATAATTATGCAGGAAGCTGGACCTACATAAATGCTATGTAATGAGGCCAATTGATTTGATTGAGTAATCAAATATGACAGTTGTCATGTGATGTTGCAATAGGTGACAGAAATAGAAAGCAGCAGAAGGGTAAAAAATCAAAATTCTAGAGAGTCAATTGATTGGCTCAGAGGCGCTCAGAGACAGGAAATCTAGATATCTGTACATAAATATTTAAATAAATATTCTTGTTCTTTTATTGTTTAAGCCACTTTTGCTATCTATCACTTTATAAAGAATGCAAGTTTTTATCCCTAAGCTTTTCCAGAATACGTGAATTTAAAACTGTCACAGAGTTTATTTATAAATTACAAAATCCCTGAGAAGTCATTAACAGACTCAAGAATGGGAGTATTATAGTAATTATAGTTGACCCAGAAGTGTCAACCCCTGGGATGGCACATACTCAGAATTTCACACTAAGAGGAAATAAATCCAGCTTTCTGCTGTCTTCATGAAATTCCGCCTTAAGCCCCCAAGCACAGGAAATGCTCTCCATTTTTACTAGTTTGGTAGTAGATCTACAAGTGTATGCAATTCTGTGTGATTTGCTGTGACACACACATACATGCCTCATAATATTTTTTTATACATCTGTACCTCCAGAGTGGGTTACTGAAAGGTTATCTGCAGGGCTGTAATCTTACTCGTTTTGAAAACTTAAACAGATTCCGAATGTTACCAACCTAAACATCCCTTCAGAGTCAAAGCAACTGCTGCTGCTCTGGGATCTACTATGAGCACTTTGAACATAAACTTTTTTTCCTAATGTGTTGGGTGTCAAATGATGGGGAATTACAAATTAGATACTCACACTTCCCTCATACAAGGCAAAAGTACTTATCAGAAGCAGCATTCTTAGCCTGGCATACCGATTACTCGTTCATTTGAAGAAAGAGATTTGGCCATAGAGTACTGCCAAAGAGAGAGCTTCTGAGTCCAAAAGTTGCTTCCAAGGATTTTGGTTCAAAATACTTTTCAGTTAATTTTCTTGTACAGTCCTATTTGTCAGGGAAATCAGATTTATGAGAGGAAATAAACAGGAAATTATTTCAAAATATTTTTACAAATAGAAATCCTCTTATCTATTTCAATTTCCAATGAAAATGGCATTAGTCTTAGAAAGATATATTTACCAATGAGGTACTGCAGCAAGATTAGAAAACAAATCCAAAGATTTAAGAAAATTTGAAGAGGAAGAGTCAATGTGTCCACAAAGTGATTAAATGTTATCATACAGCAGTATCAGAAAAAAGTTCTTGTCTTCTTGGATTTGAGACTATTTCTCAAAGATATGTCAGAAAACTCCACAGCTGTCAGTCTTGTATATCTTTCCTGCAGGAACACATCTAAAGAACGTTTGCTCAGTTTTTGCTGCTTGGAGTCACTGAAAAGATTATGACAGCCTCTTGAAAAATGAAGCAATGGATGAAAATAGCTAACAATAACATTTATTTATTTATGTTATTTGATATGTATATGTAAATAAATTTCACAGATGAAATCCCAGTTTGTTAAAATCATGTATTGAGTAACATTTGTAGACAATCTCTCAAAAAATATAGCAGCCTCTTATTTTAAATTAAATTATCAAAGCTGAAATGAACTCAACAAATTAGTGCAGCTTTAATCCATTGTGACTTTTTGTTCGGAACATTATGTCTGAGCAGCTCTGGTCATGTTCTGCTGCAGACAGTCAGGACTACAGTGTACACTGAGAAGACAAATTTTCATTCTGACCTCATCTAGAAGGTACTTGACAGCAATTTAAGAACAGCAGCAGGGCTTTGAAAATTATAATGAGAAAGGAAGATCATTTGTGCAATTTTTGTAAAGTTGAACACTAGCACTGGGGGCTCATCATTGATTTAATTTCTGCACTTTTCAGTGAGTTGTCACCACCACTGCTCCTTGAGCCATAATTAAGGTAAAGTTACTGAGAAAATTTTGTAATTTCAGATTTTCAGATTTTCATTTCTGAGGTTTATATTTTGGTGCAATTACTTCTTATCAGCTCACAGCTGTAAGCTAATAGACTGTAACAAATTTAAATATCATACATACTGAAAATATAGCAAATGGAAAGCTGGTACAAAGCACAGCTAGTTCTAACTTCACAAGTACTGAAATCCCTGGATGTGCAGAACACGTTATTCTTTTCCACAAATTCTCTCTCGGGACCAAGTAGCCCCACATTTCTAATAAAACACTAAGGTATATCTAGACTTCTTTGACAAAATTCAGTGGTAGCGATATATATATATTTTACCTCTGCATTTCTACCATAAATTTAATTTACTTGAAAGTATGATCATATCAAAAGTTGTGAAACCCAGCATTAAAAAAAAAAAAAACAAACAAACCTACGAAAAGAGATCACAAAATGATCTGTAGCTTTTTTAGGCTAAGTTAAACCTAGGCTAACCTCTTATGCAAAAAAAAAATTAAGGCTTTCATTGATATTTTACAGCATAAGTATGATGGTTTTTATCCTTAAATTGTCATGCACAGTATGTTTTCAAGTTTGTCATAAATTTTAATTCTAGTAGAACCTTTGTTGCTATGCTTACAAAACAGTTTTCCTGTTTTGCTTGAATTTTCAGCTAACACTATTCTCCTAATGCTGTTCTAATAGTAATCTAGTTTGGATACATTTGTCTCTTCTTTACATTATAACAATAACAAATTATGTATTAAAACTCATACATTCTCACCAATTTGTATAAACACTCAGTAGAAGAAAAAACAAACATACAAACCAGACGCAGAAGAAAACTATTTCAAAATATATTCTGTGTGAAAAGTCTGTAGTAATTTCTGGATACACCTGTTATTCATCAGATAAAATGGACAGCCACATTGTTCTTTCCCAGCTGCTCTGATCAACTTTAAGTATATAAACCTACACTGTGTGCTATAATAGTGCAAGAAGATGGAAGATTTTTTTAGTTAAGAAGATGAATTTATACTCCAAAGTACACTACTTGATGTACATTTAGGTATGCCAGTTGTTTGGAAACAATCAATACTTAGACATGATAAATGCGGGTTTTTTTCTGTATTTACTTAGATTACCCCAATGAAAATCCAAACGTACACTGCTCCAAAACAGTCTGTCAACTGGACATTTGAATGCACAGGATTAATGGTTAAATTTCACACAAATAGCGCTGTTGTCTTGACACTTGTGTTCTTCAGCTGATAAATTTGTCTCTTTACAGATAAACTTGACTGTTTCAGCTCTACTCTTTGAGAGAATAACAGAGAGAAATAATAGCACTGCAGGTCCTACCTAGACGTGAAAGTTTTGAAAAATATCCTTGGTAATCATATTCCAGCAAACATTCCGGAGACAGGTTAATGAACATTAAAAGTATTCAAAGGACTTGTCTGTAACTATATGAAATGTAGCTATGCTTGCTTATAATGCTTGAAGATACATATTAATCATATATGCTTGCAGAATTTTTAGGAAATGATAATGATCACAATAATCATTTTGTATGATCATTCTGTGATAAATGATCAATTATCTGTGTTGCTTTATTGTCTCTGTATAACTTTCACTTTGATCCCAGAAGATGGGCCTGCGACCAATCATTCTTACGGGTGGGTGAAAATCCACCTCCATTATTTCTTCTCAAAAGATTTCAGAGATTATTTGACAACATTATCGTAAGACTTTGAGGAGTTTCAACAACTAAAAAATTAGTAATACATAGACAAGGAAATCTATAACTCTTCATAAATACGTGCTATAAAATTACAAGATCCAAAATTGGCTGGTTTCCTGCTAAAAAATAAAAAAATGCATGGAAATTAAAGAATTTCTGGCTGGATTTTCTTAATGATGTCTGAGCAAATAAACCGACTAAAAATTTTGTCTCAGTGAAATAAAAGGGAATATGCTGTTAACGTCAAGGAAACCAGAATATAACCCTTCATCTTTATGTTCTGGTTTTCTATAAGTATGATGAGGGTAAAACCACTCTCTTTCCCATTCCATTTGGCTATTCGGAGTGCTTGTTTTTCAGCATAAGAATAGTTTCTCACTACACACATCAAAAGGTACTGATCTTGAATAAAGCTTCTAGTGTTACCCTAATGGATACAGTTCAGAGTATAAAAAGACATAGATAAGTGCAATATATTTTAGTCAACTTCAAAAAGACTCTTCTTTGAATTTATTTACTAGTACACATTCACAGCAACAGCAATAGATACCTCTGCCTGAAGAAAAAAAGCAAATATAATGCGGTGTATACTTCTTATGCCTTTGCCCTGATCCAAAGCCCCTTTGATGTTAATAAATATATGATAAGCCTTCGTATTTCCAGAGATTCCTGAAACAAAAAGGAGACCCTATTTGTTTCATGAACTTTCAAGAATATTTATGGATCTAGTTTTATAAAATAACAGATTTGACTTGAGGAAATAATTTAATTTATTGCAAATCTAAGAGAGTAAGATGATGAGAAATAAGAAAAAAGCTCACTAAAAAATACATTCCTCCCACTCCTCCCTTCTTCCGAAGCTCAACTTAATTCCTAACTTCTCTACCTTGTCCTGGAGCAGGGGTTGCAGCCGATTCATATTACTTTGTCTCTGTTGCTCTTCCTCTTCATGCTCTTTCCCTGCTCCATCATGAAGTCCTCTCCCACAGGAAACAGCCTTTAATTCCAAACTGGATCCTTCCCATGGGCTGCAGCTCTTCACAAACTGCTCCGCTGGGTCCTTTCCATCGAGTTCAGTCCTTCAGGAATGAGCCGCTTCAGCCTTAGACCCGGGGAGAGCCACAAGTCCTGCCCGCAAACCTGCTCCAGCATGGGATCCTTTCTCTTCACAACCTTCCAGGGGCCCTCTCCTGCATGGACTTTCCATGGAGTCATAGCTTCCTTCAGGGCAGATGAACTTGCTCCAGTATGGAGTTGCCCAGAGGCTGCAGACGGATCTCAGTTCCCCTGTGGATCCTTGGGCTGCCGAGTCACAGCTGCCTCACCATGGCCTTCACCGAGGGCTGCAGGAGAATCTCTGCTCTAGCACCTGAAGCACATCCTTCTCCTTCTTCCCCCACCTTGCTGTCTGCAGAGATCTTTCTCTTATATATTTTCACTCCTCTCTCCAGCTGCAGGTGCCCCGCAGTTTTTTCTCCCTAAATCTGTTATCCTGGAGGCCCTATTGCCATTATAATGAGCTCAACCTTGGCCCACAGAGAGTCTGTCTTGGAGTCTATTGCAAATGGCTCTGTCAGACACGGAGGGAGTTTCTGGCATCTTCTCATCTCTCCAAGCTGCACTCGGAGTCCCCCTGTCTACCTAAAACCTTGTAACAATAGATATTAGACTTAAAAATTTGCATTATTAACATTATAGAAAGGCAGGATAATATAATTGAAGAAACAACTGATGATTTCTGTATTGTAAATAGACATTTTATTTTTGCTGTTATTTTAGAGTACTTCCTTTCTCCTTCTAAATTATGATATAGATTATGATAGTAATATTTTATGTCTAATGTCAAAGCAACAGCAGACAATTTTCAAGTGGTATTATGAGCAGAAGTTTTTGACCAGCAATGGCTCATACATATTTTGCTTCATCTGAGGTAGACAGACAAGCTATTACTATTCTGTATTTTCTGTCTGTCCTTTATTTATTGTACATTTCTGTTACTTATTCTATACTGCTGTTCCGGTCTAAGAGATGATGTTTATCAAACTGGAAATCTTTTATTCTTTCTCTGTGTCTCATTTCAGCTTTTATTGCCAGATTTTTCCAGAAATTATCTGTTAGTGATATATAGATGCCTTTCAAAGAATGGATTAGATTAAATGATCCGTAAAGTCCCTTCCAGTCCAGTGCATTGTAGTTTTAGGTTTAGAAAAAAATCAATCGTGGTAACAGCTATATGAGGTTTCTGCCTGTGATAGTTGCTTTGTGTCGAGCACTCTGACAGTCTTCAGGCTCAGAGAATATTAGGAGAGCGGATATAGGTGCAATTGGACTTGTGTTAAACATGTTCTAAACATGCTTTATTGACACAGTATGAGATTTCTGTCCATATGATAGCCAGATATGCAGAAATACTTGGAAAAATGTAGAAAAGGAAGCATATATAAAATATGAGATATATGATCATTCTCATAAAGGTTTGTCACTTAAAGCAGTCATTTTAAGACCTTCTTTACCTTCTAAAAAGAAATAGTCACTTCTACACTTCTACACAAGTAGATCTAGTGAATCTCATGATAGATAAATATGAAAGCATGTCACTTCAAGTCTCAAAATTTATCATAAAGTCCATGTTGGCTGAAGCATGTGAATTTCAGTGTCTAGAATAAAAGACTAGCGTTGAATTAGTGTAATTTAGAAAAACCACAATATGATCATCCTTTATTTTATGTATTACATATTGCAACTATGGTCGCTATAACTAAGGTCATGGTATGCCTGTAATTCATCAATAATTGCTGTCCTGACTAAATAGTTAGGTTAGAAAAGAACGATCTTTGTGAATGACTAAATGCCTTTTCAATTTCTGTGCATTGCAGGGAAAAAAAAACAACAAATGAACCCATAGACAGTCTTCTAATCTGGAGTTAATTAAAAAAGACCTAGACACCGGTGCAATGCAGTATTTTATAACAACGTTGTTTCATTTTTCAAATGTCTTCCACACATGTACAGAACCACAAAGTAAAGTGACCTCCTCTGAATTACCCAGGTACGTATGCAGTTTCAAAACAGGAATACAAATTCTGGCTCATTTTGGCACCTTTGAAAAGGAAATTACTGCAAGAGTAATAGCTAAATATGGATTTAAAAGCACAATTTCAAGTATCCACATTTGAGAATCTGGCCGATGTACAGAATGATAACATATTCATATGCTGGCTTAAAATATTTGCCAGGTATCTTTTGAAATGTAGTAAAGACTACATTAGTGGAATAGAGAGAGTCAGGATGAGAACAAAACTGAAAATATTTCTTGCAGAGAAATAGCCTTCCTTTCACACAGATGCTTTCCTATTAGCTGCTACCTCTGACCCTTATCCTTTAAAAATCACCCCCTGTGAGCAATGCGTATAATAAGTCTTACGCTGAAATAACCTCAGAACGTGTATGAGCATGCCAGGAAATAAGTATATTACTGACTCTAGCTGCAGTATTTATATTTAATAAGCAAATAATAAACATTACATTAAATTTCTAAAATTAAAAAGACTAGAAGCCATCCATGAAATTGTCAATTATCTGACTCTCCCTGCAGTGTTGAAAGGATAAAGCAAAGGTTCAAATCACACTTTGCTCTGCATCAATCTCCAATTTATACATTCCCTCTAGCTCAGCCTCTTTAACCTCTCAGAACCAATTCTCCCTATGCTCATTATCTTTAAAAATAAAATTTGATCTATATACTTAACCCAAATGTGAGTTAATCTCAAATATGCATTTTAGACCAGGTTCCGAACATCTATTATTCTCTTTGAGAAATGTTTTCTAGCATTGCAGGAAACAGTAGGATCAAGTATACTCAAAACATAAGTATTGCTATTTACCTTCTCAGAGTGATTCTTTCATTCTTATCTGAGTTTATCAATGCTGAAAAGCATGAATATCTGGAGTAAAGACACAAATATCAAGATAACATTTTTTTTTTCCTTCTAAGGAGGAGCAGTGGTAATCACAATTTGTTAATTCATCAAGATTAAATTTTGCTGTAAAAAATTTATCAGTTCTGAAAGCTGACTTACTGAAAAGAGTCTCTGAAGCCAAGCTGGAATTTGTCATCAAAATAGGAGGAAAACAAAGCGAGAATTCTCTTCTGAGTTCTCTTTTTAACCACATTGTCTCCCTTCTACTTCATCTCTTGATAAATGACCACATCCCAAAGCAAATTCCACGGGTTCAACAAATCAGCAGCTTTCCTTGAACTTTTGCAAGTATTTCCAACTTCTATTTGAAGAGTCCTCACAGTAAGACAATGTTGAAACATGGAAATCACGCCTTGAAAATGCCACAGTGCTGCTAAAGGTCTTGCTGGTATCCTATGTTTACTACACCAGAGTTCATCATGACTTTTTTTGTTTATAAGGGGTTCATTGCAGAAGTCTTTTAGAGAGTATCTGCTAGTCTTTAGAAATGAATAGCATAATCTCAGAAGAATGGGTCTACCTAAGGTTAGATGGAAAGTGACTAATCATCATTATTAAGAAGACTGATTATCATCCTGGATCACCATTCAGCCATCTGTTATATAAGAGAAGTCTGACTCACCCCAAAAAAATAAGAACCTTTTGAGGAAAGTCTAAATGTGTTTTGATAGAGTACTTAGGGAGGCGATAGCAGTTATATTGTAAACAACCTTCATTTTCAAGTAATGAACATTTTCAAGTTTCTTCTCCAAATGTTTGTATAAGGAATGTATGGAGAGAGACTGCTAGATATCAAGTGATGTTACTGGCATTCCATGTTCGTTTCCCCTTGCATAGGAAGACTAGTGGAAATCAAAGCATATGTTAAACAGAAAAAGCTTCTCAAGAGGCTTGAAACAAATTTCATGGGTTTGATACAAATTATTTGACAGCTTATGAGTTGTGCATTAAGTTGCAGGCACATATAAACACATTGTGTGTGCTTTCATTTTCTATGGAAAATTATATACATAATTTGAGATGTGGGAATTTGTGTGTATAACCATATATAATATGCACAGCATGACAGCTATTCACAATTGAGTCATAATATCCAAAACTGTTAAGAGAGGCTAGGAGTTTTAAGTCATTTGCAATATCATCTCCAATATTTCAATCAAGCAAATTGTAAAGTTCACGTTTTTATTTGGAGCAAGAACTTTGCTTGTGTCAGAAAATACCTATTATCTTTCTGTGTTAGTTATTCACTATCTCTTATTTTTAGCATGTTAAATTTTATGTCAAAAGGCTGAGATTGGATAAATTTACTGCTTCTAACTACTGACTGTGAGGCTGGTGTGAGGGAGTGATGTCCTGCTTCCCGACCGTAATTAAGCATGGTTGGATAGAATAAGTTCCTGGACTGAGGCTTTGAACGAGAGAAAGCAGTAAGAAGCCTGCAGTGTGAAAGGAACAACAAACAGAGTTTCTCAAGACTGCTGAAAGACTCACTAGCTGAAAACTCCTGTTTCTCAGGACAAACACCCCGGGCTGTGCCTCCAGTAGCAGCTAGCATGCCCCAATAACAACAGACCTGTGGAGAAAATTGATGCTAAGGACACGGTGACCGCAGGATATATACTTCATCAGGATTTACTTCAGCTTAAATTTAGTCTGGTTCATGGACTGAAAGTATCTTAGCAATAGGAGCATGTGCTTCTGAAATGCATTTTCCAATCTAATGTTATTAAAGAAAAAAAAAAACCAAAACACACTAGTTTGTGCACTTGCAGAGGCCACTCTGTGAATAAATCAAAGCACAATAAATAGTGGCACTGGGGACATCTGCTCTAAAAATGTAGTCCTGATCCAAACTAAAATGATAATGCGGAAAAAAATCTTCGGAGGTGAATGAAAAGCAATTTTTTCTTTGAAGATAAAATGTGCAGTTGGTGAAAGCTGAAATGGCATAAACAATTTCTGGAGAGATGGATCCATTCTAAAATAATAAAACGGCAGAACACAGACAGGTTTTCATATATTTTTATTTCCTTCTTGTCTTCAACAAAAGATCCCAGTCTTCTCTGCAGGCAGTGTCACTTTGTTGTGGATTGTAAATTAAGGCACCTTAACAGGATCTTGGGATAAGAAAAAGACGGTACTATTGTCCAAGTGTTATCTCAGACCAAGGGGAATGTTGACAAGCTGAGGGAGAAGAATCTATCGCTGATAATGGGCATAAAGAATGTAGAATTTATGGGTCATAAGCAAAGCCAACTCAGCAGCTGTGCTGAGATCAGCTCAGACTGGGTAAAAGGTAATTACAGCAAGGGAGATAGTGACCGACTCACAACCCACTGACTCAGGAAACCCTCCAACTCATAAGGAGAGAAAGACTGGGCATTGGATCAATTAGAATTAGGAGTGAGGGAATCATTTAACCAGAATAATAAGAGATAAGAGAACTGTGTAGCCAATGAGCATTAATTTCTTTATTTGCTAAGATGTATGACTAGTGAAAAGTTTTGAACAGCATCAGAACCCCCACCACCAACAAGCCCAGGGTGAAGAAGGACCAGCAGGACGCCACAGAATCCATGGGTGGTGACCATCTTCTTCTTGATCTCTGTCTCCCTCTTCCCCTTCCCATCACTTTTCTATTTCTTTCTATTTCTCTGTTACATAATATCTGTATTATTGACTTCAGCCTATGGTCTCGTCTGCACCTTAATTTGGGCAGCGGCATCTCTCACTAATCAGATCTTAACACAAGGTTCCCAAAGGTATAAGGATGTTAACAGAGCTCTTCAAAATAAAAGCACAGAAAAATATGGAGGTCACACGACTATAATCATCATCACAAATGAATAATTATTTTTCATTAAAAGATTGCCTTAGATGGTAACTTTTTGACTGGGGTGAAACAGGTCTTAGGGATCAGACAGAGAAAAAACATCAGATATCCAGGATATATAAAATACCATGTGTGTAGTAAAACTTGAATGTAGAATGAAAATATGAATTAATGAAGAATGAGATGATAGTGTTTAAAAAAAGAAGAACAAACCCAAGTAGATTCAGAAGTAGGGAAAAAACCTCCTTCCACCAACATCATACTCCTCCTGATGCTCTATATGACATAAAAAGAATCTAAAGAATAAATAATTGAAATTACGATGTGGCCTCCACATTTCTGTTCCACTTCAGCTTCATCCATAGCTGAAGTTATCTAGTTCAGCCACAGATTAGGCTGTACCTTAAAATAACAACTTATGCTTTCAGGTTAAGAAAAAAGATATAAATCGTGTAAACCAGTTTTTTTATTTGGGTTCAGTACAAAAGTGTTATACCAAAGTCTGCAGTGAAACTTAGGTTACTGACAGCCAGATCATCCAGGTGCTGTGTCTATCATTTGAAAACTGCAGTAGGTCCGATTACACTGTATAGAAAGAATTTGCGCTGATCAAAGCAAATGCAGCAATGTATAATAGCTTCTTTCTGCTCCTCAATTGCTTCAACTTATCCTAGGACTAAAAATAAAAAATCAAGCCACTTCTAGTACTCTTTGCACCCTGTTTAAAGTGCAGCTGAGAATATGCTGATAGGATTGCTCTTTCAGGAGAAAAAGAGAGAATGTCCTGAGTAAAACCTTGATTTTTTTCTAATGTGTGAATCTGAAAGGAGCACTCAGTCTTTTGCTTAGATGGTTGAGATCAGCACTACTGAAAAGCTGTGTAAAGATTGATAAGAATGACCACTGAAGCGGCCTGTTACCACAGTTTGCCTCCTCCTTTTTGCAAGACTTTAAGTCATCTGTTTCACTGGATATAGCAGAATAAGAATGTTTTATAAAGGGTAGATGAAAGGTAAACCAGACTGTCTGGTTTGCTTTGGTTTGCCTTGGTTTGCCTCAGTTTGTTTGCTTACCAGGTTTTGCTGTATGTCTTTAAAAAGGGGTGGTTATGCAGCAAAGTCAAAAAGCTGATTATTTCTCTTTTCTGGTTGCTGTAATTGAATCAGATAGAAACTTCTGGATAGATGAAATTTGATTTGCTTTTTCTGCAAATGTCTGAACTGTTCAGGGTGAGTCTTCTGATGGGCATATAGAAAATGAGTCAAAGCATATCATGGCCAAGCTAAGCTGGGAAGCCTTTGAAAAGAGCAGGACAGAGGTGACCAGCCAAGTGCATAAGGTAATAGGCAGAATAGAGATTCAAAGTGCATCAGCTGAAGTGTGATGGCACTCAGCTGTTGTCTTGTATTGTTGTAAAGGACAAAAACAATGGAGCAAATACTCATCCTGAAAAGACACACTAGAAAAAGCAGAGATTGAATGCAAATCTCCTTACTTTCACTGTCTCTTAGCCAGTAGGCCTGAAGCTCTTGTATACAAATCTCCCTACTTTCATTGACTCTTAATATCTGTCTGGGTCAATATTCTAAGAAAGCCTAGCTTTATAAGTTTCATGTTCTCCCTCTATTTTGCACATGCTCTCTTAAGAGAAACCATTTTCAAAATCCTAGCCAATTTCTGATGTATTTTACCAACACTGATGAAAAAGAAACAATGGGGGAAAAAAAAGAATGGAATTTGGTAATTAAAAAAAAAAATTATGAAAAAGGCAGACAGAACATATGACAAGCAATTCTAAAGTATTCCAGATTGTCTTGTTCACATCTTCTCAAAAAACTGAGAAACTTAATTTTGTCTGAAAGGCCGCATTATGTCCTCACACTTCCTAGGATTCATGCAATTATAGAGAGCCACTATGCCACATCATGCCATCGTATTTGTCCCACATTCACTATTAGACCAAGTATCTGGGAAGGTGAGTGAGCATGTAAACCCTGCCTCCATCTGATGTTTCAGAGGGTTAGTGCATTAAGACCACAGCTGAAACCCGGGAAAACAGAAACTCTTTTTCAGTTCAGGCAACTTTGAAAACGAAAAAGAAGTATCTATATTATTTTTCGTTGCTCAGTTTTTGCTATATAAAATAGAAGCACAAGAAGAACTTTCTCGCTTTGCTTGCTGTTAAATGCTCAGATACCAAGTTAGATAGTACCATAAAAATTTCCATAGGCAAGCAAATAACATCCAAAGACACTCTCATACACAAGCAGTGTTATATGATCTCAGTTCTATGATCAGGAACTAATTCATAGCCTGAATAATAAAGCTTCTGTATAAGTTTTCAGCAGACACAAAATTCTAATTCCTTTTTCGTTTCTCAGTCATACTCTTTCTTTTTTTTCTCGTTCCTCAAAATAAACTCAAATAGTTAAAGTAGCCCAAAGACATTATGCCTTGGTTCAGCTGCTTGGCTGCATTTGTTTTATGTCCTCTCATTATTTATAGCAGTAGGCTACAAGTACTTGAAGCAACAATGCCATTATCTGAAAGCTAGACGCAAAAACACTGATAATATTTCTTAGTTTGAGTTCTATCAAAGACATAGACTCTTACTTATTATTGTCTACTGTTTGCAATTGCCTCAAGATAATGTTTGTACTTCATAGTGTCTCCTTCACAAACTTTCCCTTCCTGTTTATAATAAAGCATAACTAAGGATGATTTTGGAATATTAAAAACTTCAAAGGTAACTAAGCTGTATTGACTGAGCTCTAAGAATGGAAGAATTCAGAATCATCACTCTCTTTTTATTGTTTTAATCTTTCCTGCCCTATTGACACAATAAAGAGGCCTTCATAACAACTGCTATCTTAACTGCTGTGGTGCTCAAAGCTATGCATTAATCTTCAAAGCTGAAGCATTTTGAGTTGTATTTCTAAGAACGATATTGTGGTATTAGTAAATCAGTGGTTCCAGTTATGTAAACACCCTTATATAATACTTTTTTTTTTTTTTCCCCATGACAAAGAAACCTGGAAAAGTTTTTGTTAGTAATTTTTTGTCCTATGCTTCAAGCTTCACCATCGTATCCAAATTGAGATTAAAAAACCTAAGAACCGTCAGATACTTACAGCCTTTTAAAGTCCTAAAACTGAAATAGCTATAGTTTTATAAATAAAAACTCATGTCATGGTTCAGTACATTTTAATAACTGTTATTTATAACAATTTCAATATAGTATTAGACTATTAATAATTTAGATTCATGCTTTCCTGACAGGAATAAATTGAAACTAACAACAAAACAACAAAACCCGCTGCAGGCTGACAGAACAATTTATTGCAATTTTTTTTAAGCAATAGGTATTTTCAATTATTACTCAGATTTCATTATTAATTAAATATATTATGATTAAATATGGAGAATAAAACAAAAAAGATTGAAGATCTTGTCAGCAGAGGAAAAAAAATTGTGAAGAAAGGAACTAAATCATCAGAATCAAAGAAAGAAAAAAGGATTCTATATGAATGTTGTTCAAGAAATTATAGCAAAAAAAGAATAGATGATAGAAACCTGGAGAATCACAACAATGACAGAAAAAAGGTAGGAATGAAGATTCTGAAATAGCTCAATTTACAGACCACATATTCCTGTGAAGACATTGCTGTCTCTAAAAACAGGGACAGAAACTTCATATTAACTCAACAGTGCAAGGATTCAGGACTTGCTAGTTTTTCAGGATTTCCAGATAATCACAGATTTTTTTTTTTTATAACCAGGTGACAGCTATCTAGCTTACATTAGCTTTGTTTGTATTAGCTTAACTTTGTGCAATTATACGTTTGAACACTTATTGTTAGAAATCTATCTATGCATTTTTGTAACTATTATATAGCAACTACAGAAAATTGTTCCGTGGAGAGTGAGTAATCTATGATCCTAGATAAAGGAGGTGATATCTAAAAGTACAGGATAATAACAGTGTTTTCAAGTACAAAGACAGCATCTTTGAGACACTAAGGGCTCTAAAAAGAGGTTAGCAGTAACAGCAGACAAACAGCCTTTTGAGCTAGGTTCAACTTGGTTTAGGGATAACAAAGAAAACAAAGAACAAATATATCATACATGTAAAATACCATTTACCAAAAAAAGAAAAAAAAAAACAGCTTTGTGAGTAAAGAAAAGAATGATAAATTAGACCATACCAGCGAACTTAATTGGTTAACTCCAGCTAAGCCAAAAAGTGAGGGGAAAGAACCTCTTCCATGGATGTCATACCTCTTTCAACAGTGATTTCGTAACACTGACAACTCACTGTGACCACACTTTGTAATGAAGGCCAGCACAAGGCTAGAGAAAGGTGTAAAAGGTCAACATATAACAGTTTTACCTGTTTGTTTGGTTTTTTGTTTATATGTAATGAGCTGCAATTGGATAATTGATCCTTAAATGCTCATATCACTGTAAGTGAACTGTTAGCATCTTCTTGGCGTTTGTCTTTTTTTTTTTTTAAATTTTGATTGTCTATCTATAAAAGTTTGCTGTCTCTGCACATCAGCTGTGTTTTTTATTACAAAAATTTTCCTGGGTATAGTGCAAGATGAAGAAAAGGAGTTCTGTCTCTCCAGTGGGAATGCACAAGATGGATCTGATATGTTAGGCATTTCTCTCCCTTAATCGTCGGGCTGAATAAGACTGTCAAGAATTTTAGGCACAAGTGATGTTTTCCCTGTCCTAAATGAATACAACAAACAGTGCAGCAAATCAGTAAAGCTCAGCAGGTGGCCTGAGAATAGGAGTCGTAATGCAATTTTGAAGATATTTGATTTTTCCCATCATCTGTGGACGGAATTTTTTTCTTTTTAGATAGATTTCAACTGCTTCTGGAGTGTGGTCTTTTGGAATCAAGTGTGGAGAGACTTATAAGAGATTTAAAATGGGAAACAAGAGAGAACAGTGATAAAGGCAATTCTGAATTCCGTGCCTGGCTATAATAGGGGATGTAGAAAATCAGGTACATGAGGATACAGTAAAGGGTACAGGCTTATTTTCAGGGATGGCTATGCAAGTAAGTAAAGAGTGAGGTTTGATATTAATATGATTAACCATCAGACAACACGTGACACCACAAAGCCAGAACATAAGGGACCTGAAATAAAAAACTAAGAGAATTTGGTGGAATAGCAAAATGGAGAAACTAGTTAATTTATTTCAATGCATGAGAATAAATGCTATAATAATAGAAGAATCTTCACAGCTGGAGTGTTATGTTAGGGCATAAGCCATTCAAAAATATTAAAATAAGCTAAAATTAGTTTTTGTGCTAAGAAAAAATATAAGATTTTTCAAAGACGTAAAACCTGATGTGACATAGTTAGCCTTGAATAGTATTATTCAGAGAAAAGACTATAAAAGAGATTTTATTGTTTTAACATAAGGATCTGCTGTAGGTGATCATGTCAGGATACAGATAATGTTAGATTTTAATATTACTAAAGAGATGGCTTGAATGTTTTTCCTGTTTAGTTATCCCAGTTTGTATATAAGTTTTCAATACATTCTTCACAGTGAGAGGGAAGGATAGTGATTGTGATTATGCCTACATTGACAAATCATTTTCTTCCCATTTTATGGGTATCTCTCCCAATTATAATTTATATTGCACATTTGTTATTAGTTCCTAGGTGTCTTGCAAAGTGAAAACATTGTTCCTTCTGAGACAAAAAGCAGCCCGGTAATCTATTCCATTCCCACTAGAATTTTTGTGTATAGGTGATATAAACAAAAAGGCACAAAGTTTAGATCTTTCTAATTTGAACTGACCTACAATGATACCCAGTACACCCACACACCTTATAAAAAAATCTCAAAGGCAACAACCTTCCTTGTGGATATGCAGGGAAATGACCATTCTGCCCCAATCCCCTCATTACTCAAGGCACCCTGAACTTAAAATGAAAAGCCACAAAGACCCCACCAAAACCAACCGCAACAACAAAACCCCTCCAAAACAAGAGCACACACACGAATTAATTGGGCCTCAGAGCTCACAGGTCAAGTTCTATGCATGGTGCACACAGAAAACACGCTCCAGGGAAAAAGCTGAGGCTTCGAAGACGTGAGAGTGCCTAGAATCTCAGCTATCCACGGTGTTGAAATGGATGAAGTTGCTTGAAATATTCATCAGATAAATTTTAAAGACAATCCTTAAAGTAGAATCTGGAAACCTATTTTCATGTATGACTCCTCTAGATGAGATTCTGCTTCACAAATGAAGAGTAACATACTTCAGCCAAGGTTTGATGGATGAAAATCAGAAGTTGCTGCTAGTGTTGGACGCTCTCTACTTGCTGCTTTGAGCCCTTCAGGCAAGAAAGATGGAAAAGCATGAATTTGGAGAGGTTGATATAATCTACTTAACGTGGGCAAGACTGTGGTGTTTGTAGGTAATGTTGGTTCATAAGCAGTGACTCAATGGCTTCAGGAAATTGTCACTAGAGAAAAAAAAAATTGAGAATTGGTTTTAAGACTTACAGGGCTATATGGCACCTGCTAGCCATTTTTGGATCCTCACTGTGCCTGCCATTCCTAACCATTTATAAAAAGGGACTGATTTAGATTTCAAAAAGGAAAAAGATAGGAAATTATTATCAAAGGATTCTATAACTACAGAAATAAAGAAGAAAAAACAGGCGTATATCAGTTTTTCACTGAGGATAAGGCTACAAACCACAGCTAATGTGAATTTAATTACCCTATGAAACAGACTTAAGATTATACGACATAATTGTGTTTAGGCACTAAGCTCTATTTTAGATGCTTCCCCTCCAATATTTGACTATATTCCTAAAAAAAAAAAAAAAAAATTTGAATATATATGTTGATTTCAAGTGTGTCACACTTATGAAATATCTGGATTGCTTCTATTTTGTTTCCTGTCAACCACTTTTTTACCCTACTTTAGAAAGCATTTAACTGATTCCATGTTTTTCAATGTAAGTTTACTTCTTAGCTTAAAAGGAGGTTTTACTGTATTTGAGCTGATGTATTTGTCATCTTAAAAGCCAATACTAGACAAACTATAAGCGTAAGTTCTCATTAGACATGTGCAAATGAAGCAAATGTGCTTGCTATACTGGTCTGATTATCTGTAAATTTATAAGTATATTTGCACCAGCATTCATAAGAAATAAAAACATGCCTAAAGATATATTTAGGCAAACTGTGTCAGCAGGAATTCACCTCAATATTTATACTGGAATTTAAAAACACTGCACTCAGAAGACATCTTTTGTTTTCCCCTACAATATAAAGACACCAATATTCTTGTAACTAGAGTGTTTGGATATACACACCTATAGCTTTTCTTCATTGAGATGTGTTACCTATGTGACAGTCACAATTTCAGTATGCATCGATTAGTACTATTGGAAATCATCTCTATTAGTGTCGTACTCCCAGGTGCTCCCCTCCTTGAAAGCTAGCCATAAAGACAGGGCATAGTTTGTCCCTTCTTTTCAGTTCCTCTTAAAACATACAGCAAATTAGGTAAGACTTTGAGAGAGAGAGAGATAGAAGGGAGTATTGTAAATATCTTTGAAGTAATTGTCTATATGTTCACTCACTCTGTGGGTGACTGAGAAGAGGAGCGACTAACAATTACCTGGAGGAGGACCCTCAGAGTTCTTAATTAAACAAAGATTGAAGGATAACTCCCAAAGGCAGCATGATCACTAGATGCTTCAGCAAGTGCATAATGTTTACTAGAAGTACGAACAGAGCTCCAGGTGGCCTCTCTGCAAATGCCGAGTGCGCAATGTTCCACAGAGCGGCCACTGTCACCGCTTAAAATGGCCAAATGAGCCCTTGCAAGAAGGGAGGTTCTCTGCCAGCAGTTTGATAGCATTCATTTGCATGTTATGATAACCAGGATGGTGACTTCTCTGAGGACGCTGTCACCCCTCGAGGTCTTTCAGCCTTTACACAAGGACATTGAGAAACCTCCTGAATGAGGTTTTTCAGTGTAAAAGGACAACGAGAATTTATGTACTAGTGTGTAGAGAGTTGTGTTTACCGAGAAATCATGAGACTCAGGAGAGGCATGGCAGTCAAAAACTCCTCTGGTAAAGCCTTGAAAAGCCTGTTAAAGGTTGCTTTTTCCTTATGGAAGTGACACGAGGGGAATTAGCCTTAAGACCCTGTATCTGATCTAAGTGTTCCTGTAGAAGTCATAGCTACTGAAAATTCTTTTGATTGATAAATGAGAAGATATCATAACATTTAAGGTTAGTGGAGCCTGCATTTTGAACTGAAGGAGCCTATCCATATCATACTGGAAAGCAGATCTTTAACTGTAAGCAAAGCCTATTAGACCCTTCAAAAATTTCTCCTGGGGAGTGAGAATGCTGATTAATCTTTTACCTGAGGACATAAAGCCACAATGACTGCTAAATTGGCTGTAACAGAAGAAAATTGCAGGCTGCATATCTTTAATTTTGAACTGGAAAATTCACTGAGACTGGGAAACCTGACTTATTACAGTGCCAGTATACAAATGCAACTATTTAATGTGGCAAGTAGATGTACTAAAATTTCTTCTGCTGTCTATAAGAGTGTTCTCTAGAGAACGAATATCCTCTAAGTCAGTCATCCAGTAGTTTACTCTCAGACAAACTAAATTTCATTTTTCTCATGAGAAAGAGGTCTTGAGAAGGACAAAGCCAGGGTGGTATCTGAGAGGTGGTATCTCAAATACAATGAAAAAAGGAGGGCAGAATCCTTGCCTATGATAGCCATAACTCAGCCACTAGAAATTATAAATTGGGATGTTTAATGTAAATTTGACACTTAGTCCCTTGAAAGAGGCTGGGATGAGAAATTTTATAGTCACTCTAAGACAGGCAACAATTATGCGCTTCATCATACCATCAAAATATTGTCATAATTCCATCAGGCTCGTCTCCAAGATGATTTATGCAAAGACAGGCCTGTAGGTAGACCAGGGCCTGCCTGGAAAAGAATTAGTGTGTAAAATTAATAGTGTCTGTGTGGACATGTGTATGGACTTGAATCAAGACTGAAGCAAATTTAAAGATTTCAAGATGTCCATCAAATACTTGTGGGATGTAGTTCATGTCAGCATATACAGTAAACACGCATCTTGCCCTTGGAACTGAAATTCCTTAGAGATATCTGTGGCAACAACCATTTGCTTTTTCAGGACAGCTCTCACCATTGTGGACCTAGATATGATATTCAAAGCAGCGTTGTCCTACATACAATTTTCTCAACTAGGATATTTACATTATATACATTATATATACAATATCTATATTTTCTATGTGTTCTGCATGGGAGAAAATTCATACATTAAGTTCTGTCACATTTTTAACTAATAACCTTCCAGATCGCAACATATAATCCTAGTTTCTGAGTTATCATTTGTGAATTGGAACAAGGTCAAGGCCTAACAGCTCACTTATTTCCCTTGTGGTTGATGTGCTTCTCTTTTTTAATAAGTATTACCAGAAGTAGATATCATACCATCTTTCTCTCACCGCACAGTGGAACAGGAAACACAATAATAAATTAATTTTTATTTCTTTCTGCGGAGTAGGATGGTTTCAATGTCTGCACTTCGGGTGAGTCTACGTTTCAGATCAACAGCATGCTTTCAGTACAAATGTCTGAATTTTTTTGACAGTCTCCAGGACTGGACAATGAGACATGCACTGTAGCAAAACTGATCATAAACCAGAAAAATACTAGCTTAATACAGGTTGAAGAGAAAATACCTCTTTAGGAAAAAAAAATATGAATAACCACTATTTTTAAAAAATCATGGATGTATTTTGTCAAGGCTGAAGACATTTGTTTCCTGCTAGTGAGTGTATTTAGACGACAGCAAGGAAATGCAGTTATATTGACTCACTATGCAAGAAGTGATAGTAGAACCACTCTTCTAATAATTGCTGTGCTGGAGTGCACTATGAAGGCGACAACAGCTGCTTCTGAATGTTCATTAAAAGTATGTGCACAAGCTTCCTTTTTCAGGCGATCTGTGCAACTGAGGGGAGAAGAACTGATACATCCCCCAATAGCTGATATATATCTCTATTTTTCCCATAACCTGTCCATGCTAGCCCCATCTCTGAGCATTTACAATTGCAAGAGGAAAGGTATAAGTTTTACAAAATATTACCTCTACCAATGGAAAACAGATGTAGCATGTTGGACTTGGGACAGAAATAAAACAACAACCTGCAATCACCACAAAATATCCAACAGTTTTTGGTCACACTGCTGGCATTGAGCAGACTTAGACTGAATATATATTCTTAACTAATGGCAATAGATACTGACTTTAACTAATTAAAAATATTTTCATGATTCTTCTAATTTGTATACTATTCACATTGTCCACAATCTCATCTTGTAAATTTCTCAGAGAATTCAGAAAGTTACTAACAATCCAAATAACAAACAAACATGACACATTTCAACTTCAGATTTTCATGCATCAGTGGACATAAAAAAACTTTTTGTCTCTCCACAACATAATGGCATACTATGAGTAGCCCAATATGAGCAGAAAGTGTCAACTGAATAAACTTTTACTAAATAAGTAAAGCCACTTTATCTGGCCAGGAAATTGCAGAGGTTCTTTTGTGAGGTAAGGCATTCCCCACAGGTTCAGAAGAACAAAAAGTAGGAACTTGCTGTACAGAAGCATTTATTTCTGTGTTAATTTGCTGGTTTTATTTTAGGCAAGCTGTGATGAAGACTGAGAGCTCTATGAAAAACAAAAATATCATGGAAAAAATTGTTTGATACAGAGTTTCAGGGTTGTGTCAGAATTCACTTGTTTGATTCAACATGCCAGATAAATGCAATGTGAAACAAAATACTGCATTTGCTAAAATAAATACTCATTAAAATGCATACAACTATAGATAGCTACAGTGCTTAGAGAAATAAATAGAGCTCAAACTGAAATAAATGTAACACACTGAAAAAAGCATGCAACTTTTACAGAACATGATAAAACGAACACTGCACCATTTAAGACTGATTGACAGGTAATGAACTATAAAATCTATATTGAAATGGAAATGACAGAGAAAGAATAGCACAAGGCATCAGTGCAATAGGCATAGAGCTGAAAGATGGGAAAATTTCTGAGACAACAGCTCACTGAAATTAAGCAAATTAAAGAATGATGAAAAATCCTGGTGTTCTGATTGAATTAACCAGTTGCTGAGAGACAGAACAGCACAGTAATTTAACATGACTCTTAAATGGATTCTCCTGCTTCTAGCAAACTTCCTCTACAGCTGAAAATGAGACACCAGTAAAACACAAAATGCATTCCTTCACACACAGCCTTTCCTTGATTGTAGCAACATATCTTAACCACGTTATCAGTTTACTACCCAAGTATCAATATGGCAAGTGCTTAACAAAGCAAACATCAGTTTATTCTGAACTTTCAAACCAGGATTAATTTGCTTTGTGCCTCTTTTGAATTTGTTTCAAAGCAAATCTCCCAACCTATTTAATAAACAAAATTCAGATAGTAATATTCAGTTGCAACATTTTCTGGGACTTGGATTTATTTTAGAAAGGCTTTTAGTTTCTTTTTCCCTAAGGGTTACTATGACTCCTTTCCTGCACAGAATGTCACCTTTCAATATTTGTAGTTTGCATCAGTGGACTGCAATCCAAAGCTCACAGCCTCTAGCTAATCTGCAGAATATATCAATTTGAAAATCTTTTCCAAAAAACTCTGTGATAAGAACTCATTAAAATCATGATAAATTTTGTTACTTAAAAGAGATCTGTACTCAGGTAAAAGTCTGAAGATAACTGTTCCAAAGCATTCATTTTACTACAACTCTCTACATTAAATCAAACAAGGAGCCACTTTTTTGTTTGTTGTTTTTTTCCAGTTTTTTTCCATCTATGCTGGAAAAATATCAACTTGGGAAAAGAGCTATCTTCAGGGAAATTAAGGAATATATTTCCAAATTGATTGGTTCTTTAGGGGTGTTTTCAAAACATCCTATCTGCACACAAGTTGATTTTATTTGAAGCATTCTACGTCCTAATATACTGTCTCTAGAGACAGTAAATAAGCAAATAGGAATTTTCCTGGAGTTTTAGCAACAATTGAAAGAATATAAAATATGATATTCTAGCTATTATATTGGAGGATTATGATTTCAAGATTTTTGGTAACTTCAGTCAGACATTAATAGCCAAAAAGTTCTATTAGGTTGGATGTTCATAATCTTTGTACTAGTAGGTGATTAAATTTTGCCTTGCATTATGTTTGTTTAAACGGGTTTTCAAAACGTAATTTCTTCTTGCCTAGAAGTCGAGATATCATCAATAGATATCCATTGTACTTTTATGGATGTACTATACAATTCCAGGCTTTCTCTCTCTTCCAAAACATGCTTGAAGGTTCACCCCTTCAGTTTATCATAAATTAATAGAGAAATGTAGGTTCTCTGTATCTTCTTAGCATAGTCTAAAAATCTCACCCATATAGGTTCACTGACAATTTCAACTTATCAATCATCAAGATAGCTTTTTTAAGTATATCCCTGGTGAGTCTTTGCATCTTATATCTTGCTACTTCTGTTAAGTGTTTTTAATGTTCTGTTCTTCAACTTCATGAAGAAGTAATGTTTAAATACCAAAGACCATGATATTCCTTCGACAGGCACTCCAGATTATGTCTGAGGATAACAGATTTCCAATTTTCCTGTCGCTTTTCCACCTGCATGGTATGTGGATAGCATGAAAAGGAGCTAACAACTGCCATTATTAAGCTCCTTTTCTCTATTTTTGAAGTCCTGCAATTGTGAAATCACCAGGCTACAATTCATTTCTGAATCAGGCGTCACTGTATTTTCTTTATATCCTGTAGGATTTAATTTTATATTTATTTGTCATGAAACACTCAATATTATTACATTTTACGTCATGTTCAGAGCGTTTCCTCATTTCCATTGATCCGGCACACATTTAATACTTTTAATGTTAAGCTTATGATAATTTTTCTGCAAGTTTAAAGTTTAAACCAATCTCTACTGCATTTAAATTATTTCAGATAAGGAGCTATTTTCAATAATGGATACTTCAAATAAGAAAAAAAATACATTTTCATTGTAATGTCTGCTTCACTATCAGCCATATTAATTTTTCTTTTAGGAATTTTGCCATTTTTCCATTCAGATTATCAAGAGGGAAATACATTTTCTTGAAGAATGGGACATGACTGCAAGAATGCTGAGAAAGAGTAAAATCCATCTTTCTGTCACAATGCAAAGGATTATTTTTAACTACTTATGTTTTTTTTCTAGTCAGTAGTAGCCTCCAAATACATATGTCAAATAAACCACTGAATAAGGAGGAATGAAATGGAACAGATCTATTAAAAAAGGTATAGTGAAGTGTGTTCGCTGCCCTGGTGCATTGAAAAGAATTTAGTTTGCATTAGTTTTACTACACTGTTGTATTGGAATACTAAACACAAGATTGTATGCAATTTACAAAAGTAACTGAATAATGCACTCAGAAAAATTGCAGATCTATATTGACAGATCTCAATCTTCAAAAAACTCCTCAGAATAATAAATAACAGGATCTTCAGCTACTAAAATATCTAGATAGAGATATTCCATCAATTACTGAAGAAATGAAATGGTTTGTATCACCATGCAAAATGTAAATCCCTGAAGTTTCTGTCTAGCAAAAACATCACAGTTAGATACAGATCTAAGAATACTGTCAGGAAATGTCAAAATTTGGAATAGCAAAAATCTTCCTTCACTGATAAAATATATTAAAGCGGTCTGTAAAATGGTTTTGTCCAAGAGTAGTTAACTGTGTTAAGGAAAAAATTCAGAATGTGTCTGGTTAGTATGGGAAATTTATAACACATAATTCAAGGAAATCTGAAATTTTAAAAATGCTTCTAAAGGAAAAAGAAATATATTAAAGAATATACGTAGTCACACAGCTAAACTACATTTTGATTTAGTACTCACCAGCAGGCAAGCTGAAATTCATCCTAAAGCAGTCACAATAAGTACAGTACACTATCTAAATATCAAGTTATAAAATTTTTAGAAAAAGAAAACAAGTCAGATTGATACAGAAGTGATACCAAAAATATCTAAGAAAAGTATTTTGCACACGTTAAATTGGAGCTAGAGTTGTTTTGATATAGCACTGAACTAAGATATGCTACATGGAAATTTGTGTGGGGCTGGTTTTTGTTGTTTTTCGGGGTTTTTTTAAGCAAGCTTTTAAAAAAGAAAAGGAAAAACCAAGTCTTGCTTTTTCATCCATTTTAACTTTAGCAAAGAAACTCAAGATACAATGTTAAGATGGCACCTAAAATGCCAATTATTTGGGCTTTTCAATCACTAAGTGACAAAGATTTTGTTAAAGGAAGAAAGAAAGTAAGAAAGAAAGAAGATGAACTTCAGACTTTATTATAGGGGTAATGGAATGGTAGAAAACGAAGCCCTGATTTTCTGTTGTTACGGCATCAGTCATTAACTGCTAGAAAATTACCTAANTTTGTTAAAGGAAGAAAGAAAGTAAGAAAGATGAACTTCAGACTTTATTGTAGGGGTAATGGAATGGTAAAAAAAGAAGCCCTGATTTTCTATTGTTATGGCATCAGTCATTAAATGCTAGAAAATTACCTAGAGAGCATCACATAGAGAGCATGAGATGCAGCAGATGTAGAAAAATAGTGTTTTATATGTTGTTAATTTTGCATGATTTATAAATTATGGTCTCTGGGATTAATATTTTCTCACAGTTAATGGCTTTGGGGCAAACTCCTCTGGACTGTCATTAATTGTCAAGAAATGCTGAACTCAGAGGTCATTCTTATTGAAGTGCTGCATAATGCATATAATAGTTATGTAAATGCTGAATATCACCACAATAAATATTCAAATGAGGTGCTTACAGAAAGTTTATAGGTTATTCTTGAGCAAGTGCTTTGGCTTGGTGTGGAAAGTAGGCAAAAGGAGGGTGTGTGAACACTTACAATCAATGGCATCCAAGACAAAAATGTTCTTATTCTCTGATAAAATCTATCTGGGATTAAGGTTTAGTACTAGCAAAGACAAAGGATACTGAGACTGTAGGATAAACTCCAGTTTGGAGCTCTGCCCTTTATGCTATTTGGCTGTAGTTGGAGGAATTTTGCATTGCAATACAAAATAAATAGTATCCACTGCCAAATATTCTCAGGGTGTCACAGAGGCACGTGTTCAGAATCAGGGCATTCTATCTTGCTCATCCTCCTTAGATTTGGGTGGCTAGTTCAGACACCTCCCTTAGGAGTATAACCATTATTGTCTCTGGTGAAAGCTGTGCACCACCGAAGAGTACCCCTGAATTTTAAGCACTGAGCCTCCTTGAGTTTGCCAGTCAGACATATCGATGGAGGAAGAAGTTTTCCCTCATAGATTTAGACAGAAGAAAAAGAGGTTGCTGTCAAGCACATCTACTCTGAATTCAGAGCACTAGCATGTGTACTGTGGATAAGCATATAACTATCACTAGTTACAGAGGGCAGCTGTCACTCTTTTTGGAATGATGATGTCCACAGTGTCTACTTTTCGCATAATAATAGCCACTAAAAACAGAGAACACGTGTAGGAAATCAGTGTTCATGGATCATTTCCTTCCTAAATATGAGAGGAATTCAACTTACTTTACCCTCTTCCTAAGTATCTTATCTTCTAGATTATAGCACAGACAGGACTAGAGTCACTGTCCACAATTCTTATGGATGTAGGACACTTGCATAGGCAAAATCCCCAATAAGAAAATCCTCAGAAATCAAATATTTAATCAACTCTTCAAGCTTTTAGGTAGAATATTATTCATGGAAAGAGACGTTTGCTTATCTGATCCATAACCCATGTTCTGTTTTGATTTCTATGTTGGATCAAATGCTAAATAAAAAAGCAAATACTTGGAAAGATCTCCTTATCCCAAATCCTACATTAATTAGATGCTACTTCTTTGAAGAAAAACATTGGCCCTTTCTAAGATGTTGGGTGTCTGCTCACCATTTATCTGAAATACAGTGAGTTTTGAGCAAAAAACAATACTCTTAACTTCTTGCAACGATGCGCTTCCGTAAAATATTAGACAATACAAAACACCACAATAGAGTCACTGCACAGGATAATTAGAAAACAACTGAATATCCGGTACTTCAGGGTTAAAGTGGAAATATCCAAGTCCCTAAATTACTCTGATATAGGCACCAAAAACCCGTTTTATGCACCAAAAACCCCGCTTTGATTATGAATTCTCTTCTTAAGTTGCTAAAAGCTACAGTGACAGTAGACATCACTGTTAACAAAACAGCTTCTAGTCCATGGTGTTGTATAGTCACAGCTAAATTAGAATAGAAATGCTAAAGGATAACAGTATTGAGTGTATATGTATCTGTATAGGTATTGTATATATATCAATAATGGTGCATTGAACTGACAACAAGAAATGATGAATTTACAAAAACAATTGACCACATATAAGTAGTGTGTCATTAGTGAATGAACTTCGTTTATAGTTGAAAACTGATCTGGCTTGTTAGTCCTCTAAATCTTCCCATCCCAGTGATCTTTGATTTCATAACTGATACTTATATATGTTGCTCCTCTACAAAGATCTATATAAGATATCATGCATATGAAAGTAGAATAGAAATAAAATTTAGAGATATTTAACTGTGGGATGGCCATCACAAAAGACGCTGCATTTACAAAAGATGGTCATTGCCAGAAAGTAACTCAAAGATGGCAGTATAATTAAAATCTTTGTTTGAAATGCCTGTAAGAATGTATCTGGCATGAACAATTACTATCAGACATCATATCGTCAAAGTAAATGCTAGAGAAAAATGGGTGATTTTGATTGTTGTTAAGACAGATTTTGTTGTTGTTTTATCTTCTAAAGAGATTTAATTTTGTGTCATATTTTCAGACAAAAAAATCCAAACTGACTGATGCATACCCTACCTTTTGAGCTCTGACAAAGTATGAACTGTCTTAATCCAAGGCTAGTGTCTGGGGTATATTTGAATGTTTTGGAGTAGAGTAGACGGACCACGTACCAAACGTATTTTGTAAATAAAAATGAAAAAGATGTAATTAACTAGTATATTGTGTTTAATACATAGCACAGATGTACATTCTCACAGCAAATATTTATATATATATACACCAGGCGTTCAAAACTAGAGGTTTTTTCCCAGTTTTAAGCCTTTTTTCTTGCATTTCATAGAGATATGTAGGGCAGAATATACATGTGCTCTCTCAGATTTGACTCAGTCAGAGAACTGCTGTGCTGCTGCATACTTTCAGAATTCTGTGAAAACCAAAAAAAAAAAAAGGGTAGAATATTTTCTGTATTGATAAACACACCTAAAGACCTATAGATAGTAGGGAAATCTTTCTGTGCTCAAGTGCTATACATATTACAACAGTAACCCACCCCTGAAAAAAAAAAAAAAAACACCCAAAAAACACACCAAAAACAGAACAAAAACAAAACAAACAAAAAAGTCATAAAACCCCACACAAAAACACAGAGCAGAAGTTCATCAAAATGTGCATTATCTTTAAAAGCCTTTGTGCAATGTAGACAAACTCTTTGATAGTTTTTCTGCTTGTAACTGTGGTTACGATTTCAGGGGACTTTTAAGCTAATGAGAGTCCACTGAAGTACAATAAGAAGTTGTTTCATACCCAACACCCTGAGATGGGAAAGTTCTACCATTTAATCAAAAGTGCTAACATAGCTCAGGATGCAGTTCAACACCTTTGCATGGAGAAATTTGTGATATTGGTATCAAACGTCAAAACCATGAATTTGAGGCTCTTCAGGACCCCTCGTAAAAATAAAGAGGCTTCTCACATTTGCAGAGTCTGCTTACAAGAATATACCTTGGGGATGAGACAATGGGGTTTTTGGTGAAAAATGGTCTTTTATTTTAAGTGGAATTTGGAAAAGTTCATAAATATCTAACCTCCTTTCATGCCAAAAATTGCTTAAGACAAGAACAGCACTTTCTTCGGTGGTTACAAGAGTATGTAGACTGATAGAGGTTCAAAGTAAGGCTTAACAGCCATCCTTGGTGTCAGCATCAAGGGATGCAGGAGATGCATATTTTTGCAGATAGTTCTGAGGGTTAATGTTCAAGTTCTGTATGTCTGCTCTCTGGCAGGACAGATACAGTCTCTAATGCACTGCATGGTGCACCTGGAGAACTCACTGTTCTCCAGGTGATTTTTGCTGTGATCTCCACAATACCTACCATAGCATGTAGAATACCACAGGAAGTCTGAGCCTTTCTGGGGAACAATAAATTTCATCCATCAGGCTCTCAGTGTGGCTATCCTACTGAAAAAACTAGTTAGTCTGGGTGTAGGAGACCTAGAGACACAGAGGAAAAGCTGTCAGGAAATTCAGCACTCAAAGGGAATTCAGATTTTCGAAGAGGAAAACTGCTTCACAACATTAGTTTGTTTTTATGTATGTAGGGAATGCTGTGTTCTAGCACGTATTTGTTAAAGTAATGATTGTCACATATGCAGTTATCTGTTACACTTTTTTATTTGTGCTGCTAGTGGATATTATTAATTCTTTACAGCTTAATTTTATGAGACTGTATAAAATACACTGTTAGGGGATTGGCATAAAGTGATGTGCAAAGGAGATTCCAGTCTGAGGTTGCCTGCTTTTTTTTCATTAAGAATAAAACCTGAAAAAAAAGTCGGCCAATAGAATGTTCTTTTCTGTAAATAAAAGCAGGGGTTTCTGAAAAGAAACACAAATAGCAGAATTCAGAAAAGAAGGTATTTCTATTACAAAGAAATTTTGTGTGCTATGCACATGTTCACTACTGCCGAAAGGTATAGGATGAGTTGCTGAGTTAAAAATGACCTATTTAGCCATAGCGTAAAAAATGTAAGAAAATCACTTTCTTTTTCCAAAGCAAAACTCCTTGAGGAAAAGATGATACAGCTTCCTCCACATGAAATCTTTACTTTTTAATATTCTTAGCTTCCTATAGAAGTTCTAATCACTTTTAAAATATTTTACCTAATCTACTTTCTTTCATTTTCCTTGGAAAAATATATTTGAATTATGTAAATCATTATCCATCTGTCAATATAAAATGTCATAAAGAACATTTAGAAATAATGTATATCCATAAAAAAAAATGCAAGTATCTGTGCTGTAGAACTGCACAAGTAAGCAAAACCTATTTTATCTCCTAGTCCTGTTTGCAGGATATTAAATCTCAATCAGAACTAGAAGGATTGTTTTCATTGGTCTTTGTGCCCTCAAGAACATTAAAAGAAGGTATGGGATTTTATAGGTGAAGACTTGAAATTTTGTATTAGTTGGTATTTAAAAAATGATGAAAAATTCAACTGTCATATTTTAAGAGCCAAAAAAACGTTATTGATTTCAGAAACAATAGCAACATTAGTGAACAAAATAAATAACCTAGATGCCTAAATGCCATTTTATTCAGTCTCTGAAAATCCAATCTCAGGTTTGATATGAATTGTTAAACCTTTTAAAGAAATGTTCTGTTACAGAACCTCTGAAACAGAGTACTGGTATTTAGGAGATAGCAATAACATTGTTCCAATGTCAGCAGTATCCTTATCACAGTGCTAAATCCTTGTAACATGCAAACCAAGCTGTATGTCAATGTGAAAAATTTCATTTTTATATATTAGGAATAAGAATTTTGCTCACATGGATTTACTTTTCCAGAGAGTCTACATATAAATCACAGGTTTGGTTTGTCTTCCATTTTTTTAGAATATTATTTTATTTAGCAAATTGCATCAATCCACTAAATAGTACAATGTCTGCAATAACCTTACCTGGGCTTATATCTTAATTCTTACATGATAAGAAAACCAGACACAGGTGATAACTAAATCCTCCAGAAAGGTGTTTTCAAATTACAGAAAAGAGTACTGTTCCCTTAGAATTTTTGATTTGGAATATTATAGGTATCTTAACATAAATCTAAGAAAAAACGTGCAGTTTTTCTTAACAAGTACTCCTTCAGAAAACACATGACTTCGCTGATTGATGGGGACTACAGAAGACATTTTACGAGCATGCACATATATTTAGATACACATTGTCCGTTGTTTACGTTTTAATTTATAAAATGGTTGTCACAAACTAATTACCTAACTTCCAGGTAATTTCTAGTGATTCAGATGGAAGGGATTTTGTGTCACTCAAAACCTGGCAAGTCTCTCTCTAACTACAACATGACTTGGCTGTGTATCTAAATGCTAGTATTTATTGTACAGATCTGACGTTTCCTGCCCCCATAAGAGAATTCTACTTTTTTAGCTGTAGAACTACCACACACCTGAATCTAGTCATCTTTCTAGTAAAGTTAAAAACATTATTTGCTTTACTTTCAACCATGCAGAACTGCCCAGAATGCATTTTGTCTTTTTTTTTCTTGCTTTATCAAACCTTACCCAGTAAAGCCTTAATCTGTGCTCAGTGTTATCACCATTGTATTTGACAGTAATGTATAACACATTCTATTGTGTGAACAGTTAGAAATGCACTGAACTATGTAAATGAGTCTCACTGCAAGAATTTTTATAACACATTTAAATTCAATGGGCACATACTGAATCTAAAATTCTGCATTAATATACACTTCACGAAATTATTTACAGAAATGCAAATCAATTCACTTCCATAAAGTGATTATGGCATTTTCTAATCTATTTTTACAACAACAAAAAAATTCTTCCTATTCACCTTCCACTGTAGTTTAAATCACACAGTGATACTTAGTAAAGATGGAAAGAACTGGGAGGCTTCACATTGTCTTCTAAAGGTTAACAAACAGTCTTTGGACAGACTTCTGATATTTCTTCTGAAAGAAATATCCAGAACTAAAGGTCGTTCATTTAAAAATATCATGTATCTAGGAAAAAAAACCCTTCTGCTTGAAACAGAGGCTTTTTCAACCAGGTAGAAGGAAAATGTCCTAAATGCTGTGTAAGATTTTATCTTCTACTCCATGATCTTCCTGTTCCCTAATCAGATAACCCAACCTACACGATTTAATAAGTTTAACAACTGTTGTCTCCTTTTAAGTATAGATCATAAGGTGTCCAATAAAAAAGTACATTTTTATGTATTTGAATAGTATAGAGTACATGTAGAACAAATTCTGCATCTCTAAGAACAATGTCAATAATGCCATGATTTTTCTGTTAAGTGCTCCTAGATTTCATCTGGATACAAACCAAAAAGTACAAACCTAACATCAATATTTCTTTCTGTGTCCAAAACCCAAACTAGTTTCAGTTTTTGAAAAATGTTTAAGCTAGAACTTCCTCACAATACATAAATTTGCTAATGATATATTTTTTTGGCAACTAATAGAACTAACTATAGATTGCAGACACAGTAAGCGATACAATTTTATCTGACCTGTCTTTTCTGTGAAACGAAAATTTTCACATATTTTTGAAGGTACCTCACAGTCTCTATTAATTCAGAATCAGAAACAAAATTTCCCCTAAAAATGGATCACTATCAACTACAGATTTATTTTTCTTTTTTATATTCTTTTTCCTTTTTTTTTTTTTTTTGCAGGGTGCGGGGTGGGTAGTTGGTTGGTTGGTTTGGTTTAGCTTATTTTCTCATAAAGTAAAAAAGGCCTTGGCACAAATAGGAATATCCAATCATCCATAAGTAAAGAACTAACAGGTTAATAATGATTTAATTTGGATCTCTCACTAGCCAGCAACAGAGCCCCAGCAACAGAGCCCCAGACAGCTGTTCGTTCACTTGGTGGAATGAGAGAGGCAATTCAAGAGTAAAAGTGAGAAAGGTCTTATATTGAGATACAGTTCAATAGGTAAAGCAAAAGAAACACACACAAACAAAGCAAAACAAGGAATTCACTATCCACTTCCCATGGGCAAGCAGGTGTTCATCCATGCCCAGGAGAGCAGGGCCCCATCACTCGAAATGGTTACTGGGGAAGACAATGGCATCACTAATAATGTCCCCTCTTCCTTCTTCTTCCCCCAGTTTCATATGCTGAGCTTGAAGCCCTCAAGGCCATATGGTTGCTTTGATCAGTGGGGCAGCTGTCCCAGCTGAACCCCCTCCCAGCTCCTTGTGCAGCCCCAGCCCTCTCGCTGGTGGGGCAGTGTGAAAGGAAGAAAAGGCCTTCAGTCTGGGTGACCACTGCTCAGCAATAGCTAAAACATCTCTGTGACATCAACACCATATTCACCACAAACCCAAAACATAGTCCCCTACTTGCTGCTATGAAGATTAACTCTTCATCAGGCAAAACCATCGCATTGTCATAGATTTCAAGACCTATCCATAGCACACACTGAGAAGAGGGATCAGCCTTGATTACTAGGCTAATTTGCCTTGCCAAAGTGAAATAATCCAAATTTTAATTGGATCAAACAAGATCTGTGTTTATCTTGTTAAAGTTTCACAAAATAAAATTGGAAAATAAATACATTTTTATTTAAACTTTTTTGAATTAAAATAAGATGGCAAACTCCATATGATGTGTTTGTTATGTATGTAAACCTTTTTAACATTGTCAAAAATTAATAAACAAATTTTATTCAGTATTTTATAATTATTATATACTCTGCTTAAATATATAAACAGCATGAATAAAACGTGCAACACATTAATGGGGATATCTCATTAATAAAACCGACCTAGTACTATTTTGTTTGAAAGATAAGGCTGTCTGCAAGAGCATAGCCCAGCTGATTTATCTCCGGAATTGTAAATGTTGTTTCACAGAGCAAGAGTCACTCCATGCAAAAAGCAGTAACAGCATTCCTCCGTTTCCTTCTGACAAATAATTTTCTGCAGTGCCATAATTTTAAATGCATCACTAGAACTGATGCTTCACTGTCCCTTGAAATTCACCTCTCACAAGAAAAATAATTTAGGAGAAAATGAGACTGGTGTTCTGGTCATCTAAGCAATCCTGTAATTTTTGTGAAGATAGATTACTAAATCCACAAGTGAATAAAATATTTCAACTAGAGAAAAAGCACTGAAATACCACCAAGAAAATAGTGCATCCTCTTTAAAACGCTTCTGCTTTTTCTTCATTCCACTTAGAGGATTGGGTATGATCAAGTGACAAGTAGCAAGGCAAGAAACATTGACAAGTTTTGAGAGCAGGTCTTGACTAGAAGGTAGTGAAGTCAGATATTAGAGAAGCTAGTGGACTTGAAGGGTTTGGGAGTGTCTAGATTTCTGAAGAGGTAGAGGAATCAGGTTATTTTGCAGTCGGGGGCAGGTGGGAAAGAGGGAAGGTGTCTACATTTGTGTTAATCCTGGAGATGACTTAAAACTTCAAGCGCTTTGGGACAGAATAGAACAGATCAGTCCTGGGCTTGTAAGTCACTGTCTTATAAATAAAAAATTATGATATAAAGCCTTGTCTTTAATGCAGAAATCACCCATTTCTGTTTCTTGATGTGAGACAGCATTTTTTTTTTTTTCTATTGGATTAGATTTCTTCCAGTTTGGCATTTTGAATCTATTTATCAAAGGATAAAAAAGCACTAATACTGGCACAAAAAAAAAGGAAAAGGCACTTGCAGCTAGAGCTGGAATTACATTGGGGAGTGAAGGTAGGAAGCAGCTCAGACTGATTTAAACTGTGTTACAAGTAATACTAACAAAGCTAGTTAAAATTTAAGAACAAGTAGCTTCTTCCTGTAGTTATAAAATGTGTTGGAATTAATTTCCTATTTTATATGACTGATTTGAAGGAAAAGGCACTGAGAATTAGATCAACCTCCAGTTAAACAGCAGTTTTCAACTGCAGCCCTTGAAATGTCCATTATATATATATATAATCTGGTTTGGGATTTCATCACCCACACCGTAAAAAGGTATTCTGTTATATTCAGATGGAATTTCCTGTGTTTCAGTTTGTGTCCATTGCCTCTTTTCCTGTCACTGGGCACCATTGAATCTATCCTGACCCTGTAATTTTTCTTATTTAGACCAAATATTTGTATACCTTGATAAGGTAAAACTTGAGCCAGGAAAGACAGCCTCACTCCTCTTAGCATCTACTCATATGAAAGATTCTCTAGGCCCTTCATCATCTTCACACAACTCACTCCAGTACGCCAAATGCCTCTGTTGTGCTGAGGAGTCCAGAGCCAGACCCAGCTCTTCAGATGCAGCCTCCTCAGGGATGAGTAGAGTGGTAGGATCATACTCCTTGGCCTGATGGCTGCACTGTGCTGCGTGCAGCTCCAGAGGCTGCTGGCCTTCTCACCACAAACGTGCTTTGCTGCCTTGTGCTCAATTTGGTCCCTGTCAGCACCCTAGTGCCTTATTTTGCGAACCTTCTTTGCAGCCTGTCAGCATCCAGAGGTACATTATTCCTCCCAAGTGCTGGACTTTGCACTTCAGTTTGTTGAGCTGCACCAGGCTCCTGTCAGTGCTTTCCTCCAGCCTGTTCGGGTCGCTCTGGATGGCAGCACCACCCTCTGGTGTATCAGCCACCGCTCCCAGACTTGTATCACCAGCAAACTTGCTGAGGGTTCCTTCTGTCCCATCACTAATGATGATGCTAAATAGTGTAAGGCTTGCTATCAGCCCCTGGAGTGCATTACTTGGAACTCTCCTCCAAGTAGATCAGCTTCCTGATCACAGCCGTCTGGGCCCAGATGTTCAGCTAGTTATCTCTCTGTACCCTAGTCCGTCCCCCCCCACCCCCAGCTCATGCTTAATCATCTTGTCTATGAGAATGCTAGAGGAGAGATTGTGTCTAGATAAGTAACATCCACACAACCCTGTAACTATTTTACAGACTGATATCATATATATATTAGGTATTTAAAATAATTCCCTATTTTTCAAAATTCATTTTTCTGCCAAAAGGGCTGAAAACAGTAATAAATATTTTACTGCATGACTCATGCTGTCTGGAACAGATTTTAATGAATTATATCTTAGTGCTGCAATCCAAGCATTAAAGTTGTGATTAATAAAATTGCGTTTTAACCAAGGAAAAAAAGGTCTATAAGAGAAGAAAATAATATTTATTATTACAATGACAGTGGCATGATAAGAGTATTGTATCATTAAACATTTTGTAATAATAGAAATACATAGAAAATATATTTTTATGGAAATAGAGCTGAATCACATCTGAAAAGCCATACATGATGCACCATCCAGTAACAAACTTCTTACTGTTGCCACTGCAATAAAAAAAAGGAGAAACAAATAGAAGGTCTACTTGTTAAACAAAATACAAATATTTTGGGCATAACTGAACTACACAGTAATTATTTCAAGAATATCAAATATTTAATACATTTAAAACTTTTATTTTTGTTTTCAGCTTGAAAACCCAAACCATTAAATGTGATTGTTTCCACAATTGTTTCATTCAGCCAATGAACCAAAAAAATCAATTAGTTGCACAGCCTTGCTTTGATGGTACTTTTCTTACTTGACTAGTCTCAGGGAGAGTAAACAGCATAATGATCCAAGCAGTAATCTACTATCAAACACAAACAAAAGTTCTCAAACTAAATACATTAAAACATACAGAGAACTCTCACTTCAGACTGATATGTTCTGAAGGTAGTTATTTGTGTTTGTATGACAGAATACCATGGATCAACTGCCATTAACTTTCTTTTCATCACTTCTAGATACTTCAAAATGTTCAAACACAAATCAAACTATATTCCATCTCCAGTTTAGAGAAATAACATGGACTTTATTTCTAGAACTTTAGTCAAGTATCCACACAATCTATTTGTTATACTGAAGAAAAATAGAGGCATAGAGGTGAAATTTGAAGTATTTTATCATTTAGATCTAAAAGATGTTTCTCAGGTTGGAAATGTGACTTCAGATTTGTGCAAGACATACTTGAGGATTAGTTAGCTGTCACCTGAGTAGAAGTGCTTTTCTAGTGTGTCCTGGTTTACATTTTACTTTGTGATATAGTATAAGTCCTATTGCTGTTAGGGAGTTCGGAGCAGAGTACAGACACAAAGACACACTCTTTGAGCCCTAATTTACTTATCCTATAAATAATTTTACACTAATTTACTTAATAGCAAAAGACAGAACTTTTAATTTTACTAATGAGTCTGCAGTAATAAAATGTGTTTGATAGCAAATTAAAAACAAGAGGGTTTTTTTTATCTACAAAAGGTGAGGGAGATGCTGCTACAAATAAGTAACAACATTGCTTTTACCATCGTTAGTAAAGTTAAGGTGCAAGAACTAGACTCACTTCATTAGAGTCTACCAACTACGAGGCAGGTATTTGTGTATTGCTATAATTAGTATTCACAAGAAATAATTGTAGAAGAAATTTTTTATCTCAAGGAACCATAAAGAAGATCACGAATACTTCTTGTTAAGTTTAACCATGAACTGTGCAGCTTTTTTTCTCAAGAACGAGACAATAGTAAAGGCTTTGGCCTTAACAGAGGGTAAGAATAACTGAAGACAATTTTTACTGCCTCCTAGAGTATAATGCTTAATCAAACCAGTGTATCCTTCTCCATATCAACAAATAGAACTCAGAATCACTGTGAAACTGTGCTGAACATCAAATGCACGTAAACAGCTACTCCATTAGCGAAGCAGGTCAAAGGCAGAACCATTTTTGTCTCTAGCTAAGCTGTCCTGACACAATGCCCACCCATGATTAGCATATCAGTTTCTCATATCTTAAGGTCCTGACTCCGTTTCTGTGCAGCTGAGCTCAATGCTTGATGAAGAAAATCAAACTCTAAGATTTTTCATAGGCATTTAGCTCTAATTTTACCCATTAAGGGCATTTGAGAGTATTAAAGCAATACATACACCAAACACCATACCCATACATGAGGGAGATTAGTAAATAAGCATCTTTTCTGTGTTGTTCTATAAAATGAAAGAATCAGCAACCACCTAAGCCTAAAGTTACATTTACTTAAAAGCCTCTGATTCCCCAAGAAAGAAAAAGCTTTTGAAACCATGTGTGCGTGTATAAATATACACATACATGCAAACAGATGTGTTGTTTTAGCAGTACAATATGACTACTAAGGTCTCCAAGAGCATACCTGTTGGTATTTTTTGGGGAACAAAAAGATCTTCTTCTCTGGTCTGTGAGGAACATCCTGCTTATGGCCTGTTTCATGCATATTTGAATTTCTATTATAAAATTATTGTTATTATTTGCATTTCTTAGAAATATCTACACCGAATTTCGCTAGATCAGACAAATTTTACTCCTTTTCACTTCTGTACTCCTTTTTACTTCTCCTCCAGTCTAAGGCAGAAATCTTGACATATCAATGTAAATTATTTTTTCGTAAGTTGACTAAAAAAATTTGATACCATACTCATTGTCTCATTTCTTCAGATCCTGTAGAACTTTGAGTGTATACCGTCACCAAAATTAGAGAGCTCCTGCTGGCTCACTCTTGAAGTTAAAGAAATTTGAATAAAGTGAAGTGAATAAAAGCAACAAAGTCTTTAATTTTTTCCCTTGAAAAATGCACATGGTGGCTGTTAGCTCCATACCATAATTTCTTTTCATAATTAACACACAGATTCTAAGTACTTTGGATTATTTAACAAAATATGTCAAAAAGAAGACTGTTGCCATCTTGCATTTTCAATAATCCTGAAAGACTGGCATCATAGGCTTCAGGACACAGGGAGTTTTCTGTCAAAAACAGGCTCAGGTTTTTAAAGCATTGCTAAACCCATGTTTTGAGGTTCCACACAGAACATTTATCAAATCATCATGTCACACTTGATTTTTCCTAGCAGAAACCTTTAACACAATAAATGCTAAAAATAAGCCAATAAAGAATAAAAATACATGACCAAATGCATGATTAAGACTATGTTTCTCTCTCAGCTGACATTTTTGCCTTTTAATCTATATTTTGCAAACACAGGTTTGTTAAACTTGCCAAGTGAAGGATGAATTACTCAACATCTTCAACACACATATGGCCAAAGAGATGAAAAATGAAGAAGCATAAGCATTTGATTTTAAAACATGAATATTTACAACAATCACTATTTGAATGTAATGAATTTTAATTTCAAGCTTCCTACACTTAGCACAATATATTATCCTTTACCTAAGCTTGTCATTCTTTTTTAAATATGATCATTTAACCAATCAAAAAAGTTTAGAAAAAGATACGTTGAACAATGTTATCACTCACATTTCTTTATTTCATTTATTTTCTTCAAATTTGGTAAATATTCTTGCTGCTAGCATTTTAAAAATTTAATTAATTTATACACATTTACTTGTATCAGTTGCACTGTTTAAAAGATCCTAATATGTGTACATTATAAAGTTAATATTGAGGATAAAACTGTCAGCAGATAATCACATCGTTGCCATAATAGAAGTATTCTGTATCTTACATTTCAGCATAGTCAATGAAGAATGTTGCCAGACATCCCAAATTAATGCCTGCGTTTACTCTGCCTCTTTTTAAGCAAAACACATACTATGTCAAGCAAAGAATTCAAAAGTTTGAGGAGCTTCCAAGCAGATGAGGCAGGTGAAGGTCAAGAAAAGTTATAAAGCTTCTTCCTATCCTGCTATTTGGAGTTACTCACAAGACTAAGTCACCACCACACTCTATTCCAAATAAATTCAGAAGCAGCCCATACCTTTAAAGGAAAAGCAGAAAGATGGAAAAGGGTTTCCAAGTTTGTTGGTTTTTGTAATACTGAAGTTCCAGGTGAGCCAGCGGGAGCCACAAGTACTGTTTTACAAATGTGCTGTCACGATTGGCAAAGCCATTTGGGCAGTTGCCTGCTTTGTGTGGAAAGCCACATGCGGGCTGCAGGTGGCTCTTGTTCCTCCTGTCCTCTCCTTGCCTCAGCCTGCCATCTCTGCAAAGGTGCATTTTTAATTTTAATGCTCCCTTGCTCTCCTGCCATTGCTCAGCCTGCTTTCCTCACCATCACAAAAGAGACCCCTCTCACACCACAGCCGTGCTGACCCATCCCAGCACCCATTATACCCTTGTCTTGGCCTTGATCATAACTATGGGACAGGTCCAGCCTGTCTCAATGTCACCTGAGGTTCCTCAACCACATTGGCACACCAATTATCTGAAATTACTTTTGTGTGCAATGGCTAATTACTACCAAACATACAATCAGTAACTGGCTGGTAAATTCAGGTGATTGCATCATTATTATTATTATTATTATTCACACATTCAAAGTAACTGGTCATGTGAAGACAGCCAACCATTTACTCAGGTAATAGCTGAAATTTCCCTTCAGAAAAACGGAAGGTGCTGCCATACTGAAACAGTTTGCTTTTCAGCACTGTCGCTAATGTATTTTAGAAACCTTGATATATAGAAGATTTGACAAAAGATTCATAGCACTGTACGAGTATGTGATGTAGAAAAAAGGAAAAGGAAAATGAAAGGATTTTTTTGTTAAATATTTCTCTGTGGTAAATTTTAAAAGGATTTGCAGCAGCCTTATACGGTCTTTGCAAGACAGATTTTTTTTTTTTTTTTTAAGATTTCTTTTACCACAGAGCTTTGAAAAACTGGGACCTCTCCAAGATTTATTTGCACAGTTTACCAGAGTCTACATGTCCCTAGATGAGGACTACCATCTGTCCTTCACTTTATTCAAAAGTTACCATGGTGGATTAACCTTCTCTGGCTACCAAGTGCCCACCAAGCTTCTCTTACATACCTCATGAATAGGACTAAAGATTAAAAAAACACATATAGGTCAAGATAAGGGAAGTTTAATGGGGAAAAGAATGGAAAGGGAAGAGAGTGGGAGAAGGGTGAAAAAAAGGCAAAGGCTGAAACAAAGCAAAACCAAAGGAGATTTATTCTCTACTTGCTATCAGGCAGCAATGTCCAGCCAGTTCCTAGGAAGCAGGAACTCAGTATGCATAGTGTTTACTTTGGAAGACAAACAGGATATTTCCTTTGCACATCCAGCTTAGCATGTACAATTGTGATACCAAGAGGAGCTGTGCTTCATTAAAAGCAACTTCTGAAATGGCTTTAGCTCCCTCATAATGTGCTAGTGTTTCTTTTCTGTTGGGGTAGTGGGCTTCAAAATATTCCTGCCTGAAACTGAAGGATTTGAAAACACACCTCCTGCACCTATTTCTTTGACCAAATGCCCTAGTGCCCAGAAGTCCCTTTTGATTTCTCTGGAGCGTCTTCCTTCAGTATCATCACTACCAGCTTGGATAACTAATAGAGACTAGTAGTCAGAGGGCCATACCAGATCAGAGAGTTTCCTAGTAAAGTCTCATACCCACGCCTCAGAAAGGCAGCAAAATTGCCTGTGGATGTGTCCTGTCAGCATGGTGTGCCCCTCAGAAGAGAACTGCCTATGATGATTCCCTTCTTTTTTGCTTTGTGAAGCCAATTTCAATACGTGGGGTTGGCTGACTCACCCTAGGCAAACTCCAAGATGGTCTTTCACCTACCTCATCATTTTCCTGGCTTCCAGTTTCCAGAGCTTCGTATCTTTTCCATAGAGGCAGGAAGTGTGGAAGTGAGAACAAGAGCGGATTTGTCTGCTACCCCTAGCAGGGATCTGCCTCTTAGGTCCCCTCCTGCCTGTGAGGAAAGCATAGGGGATCCTCCACTTCCTGAGGTGCAGTGGACTGCTACCCTGCCTCAGGGTTGGTCCACAGCAGCTCCAGTCGTCAATCATCATCAGATGCCCTGATACCCTCCTCCACCTTTCCACCTCCTCTTTGGCTTGCACCACCAGGCTGAGTAGAACATCAACCTGCTCACACCCTACGCAGGTATTGTCCCTGCTGTCATCTGATACCAATTATATATATAAGAAACATTAAAATATATAAGAAATAATTATATTCTGAAGACCATACAAAAATGAACAAGAACCAACTGTTTCAGCCATACTAGAACATCAGAAGTCAAATCTTCCACGGGCTAACGTAGGAGCAGACAGCACGGTGACTAGTCTTCCTGAGAACAGTGTTATGCCACAAAGGGAAATTGACCTTCTGAAGTGACCTTCTCAATGTAGGAGAAGCACTTAAAGCACGGCATTAGGAGCCACGAATGTAGCAAAAATCACCACCTTTGGCAGGACCCAGCTCCTCTCTTATGGATTAAAAGCCTGATGCTAGAGAAGATCAAAAGCACCGTTTAGGATCATTTATTTCTTGAAATCTTCGTGTATTTCAAGCCAAGTAAGCCAAACTTTATCTGCCTTCTTTGTGTTGTCCTAGACAAGATAGGAAACATTGGATAAAAATAAGCAGCACAGATCAGGAATCATTTGGTCTGACTGAAGGAAGGAAGCATTTTACAGATTTTATGGACATACACATTTAATAAGTACATGCTGACTAATGACTTAATTCAGACTGTTAGATTTATGTTCCACTCATTTCTTTTCCATGGGGAAATACTCAGTAAATGTAACACATTTTTTATGGAAAACAATGAAATTGTTTAGAGTAATAACCAAAGTATTGCTCTTTTACATTGGTTGATTTCTTGGAAAACTTCTTGCTTACAAATTCAAATGTCTTCAAAATAAATACTAACAGCATTAATACACAGGTGATATTTATAAACAATAGTCGCTGTTAAACACTCATAATAATCATTAGCACTATTGTGTGGTATCATGAAATAAAAAGAAGAATGGTGACTTTTCAGCATTTTCTGGAAGAGTAGCATTTTATTTACGCCTACAAAGGACCTTTGAAGCTGCATATCACACAATTTAGTTCAAAATCAAAGGACATGATTTGTTTATATTTCTTAGCAAGACATTTCCAGCTCATTAACAATATAGCTCTGAATTATTCTTAGATCATTTTTTGTGTTTACTGAAAGAGATGTAAAGGTCATGTCTAACAAATTCCTCCTTAAAATGAGGACAGTAATTTAGTGGTACATAGGTATAGAGACAGAAAAGACAAATAATTAGAGCTAGTGACATTGAAACCTAACTGCATGAGGGCTGTTTACTTCAAAGAAACTGTGTGTCACTAGAGTAAGGGAGGGAAAAGAAGATGGCAGTCTGCCAAGGCGAGTTTCTGCTGGGTGACAGTGTGTATGCCAAACTAGAAAAAGCATGTTATTTAAGCAAATTTGATAATGTGCTTGTCATTTTTGTCAATATATTGTATATTTGACAAGGTAATCTGGTTAAAAAGGTATCCCTCAGTAAGATACACTTGTGTCATAATAGGGGCTGGAGCCACTCGTGTTATTAAAAGAGTTTTCCTGGTTCATAAATTCAAAAGCTACTATAAAATATTTATAAATTTTGGGAAGCAACCTGAACCGTGTTTCCTTTGAAAGTATTTTGAAAGGGAAATGTTGTGCTTCAAATTTTTTTGAAAGTTCGTGGTTTTTTTCTAACACCAACGTTTCTAACTCTCAGAGTTTTTGAGAGTATTTTATGTCTAAAAATGTATTGGTGGGGAATGCTGCATTAGTGAGACTACAAAAACAAGCTACTAAATCTGTGATTAACACTGGTGTCAGAAAGAGGCCAAGACTGCAAAATATACTTTCACTTTTGAAGCTTTGACTAATCAGTCTGAAAAGCAGTGACCACTGTTCTTCCACTTTGCATCCCATTTGGCAGTTGCTACCATCTACAACTCCATCAGAAGCAGAAAAGAATCCCAATCTCAGAGAGTTCTTCCTCTCCCTTCTCAGCAGACCATGAAATGCAAGGAGCTGAACAGGATCAACATCTGCAGAAAGAACTCTTACTTCGTTTAATAAATACTGATATTGATTACACACGATAATATTAAACAATTAACTAATATTAATTCTTACTATCAAGAGAATTTAAGATATATTAACTTCATTACAGTGTGTTTGATGAGATCAAGGGAACAGAAGGTGCAAAACCAAAAAGGCTTGTGCTTAAAAATATATTTCTCCAATATAAAGAGATAAATTAAATTGATCGCTTGGCTTTAGAAGATTTCCTTGGAAAATAGAGACAACTTGTACCAATTTTGTTACATTTTTTCTTTTGTTTATTGCACTTCTGATTTCATTGGACTTTGAAAATCTTGTATATAGAAATAGAATTAAAAGGAGAAATCTTTTTTATATTAAGAGAAAAAATTTCTTTTTTACTATTTTTTCATTTTCTTTTTGTGTTTTCTACATGGTCTACTTAGATCAACAGTTCGATTCAAATTGATGCTAAGATGCCCATGACATTACAGTCTTCGAAATTATTGTAAAACAATGTATCAAAGCTTTCAAAGTGACAATTTTATGCTCAGATTTACTGAAATATCAAGGACAGTTTATAAATTAGTCAGTTTTTCTTCCTGTTGTACATCTAGTCACCCAATCGTATCATGTGATTTACTGCTCAAGCTGCATATTTCACTAATCAACCAGCACACTTTTTTGTGCTGCTTATTTCAGTATTTGAGAACTTGCATATTTTACCAATTCAGTTACACAATTCACCAATCCAATTGAATATAGTATGGATCCACCCGCACGTGAAAATCCAGGCAGATGCGGAGCTGATTGCTTTTTAGCAATATTTTAAGGGCTTCCTTTTAGCAGTATTTTAAGAGCTTTTATTTTTTTGCTTCTGGTATTATTTACATACAAAATACTCTGGGTTTGAACAGTTTGTCTCATCCCAACTGCTGCAGAAGTTATCCCTACACATTCTAGGGCATTCAAGTTTTAAAATTATAACATAGAATTATAGAATGGCCTGGGTTGGAAGGGACCTTAAACATCACCTAATTCCAACACTTTCACTAGCCCAGGTTGCTCAGAGTCCCATCCAGCCTGGTCCTGAACCCTTTCAGGGATAGGACATCCAAAACTTCTTTGGGAAATCTATTCCACAAACCTCACAGCAGAGAATTTCTTCCTGATATCTAATCTAAATCTATGCTCTTTCAGTTTGAAGCCATTCTCCCTTGTCCTCACTGCATGCTTTTGTAAATAGTTTCACTCCATCTTTCTTGTAGGCTCCCTTCAGGTACTGGAAGGACACAATTAGGTCACCTCAAAGCCTTCACTTTTCCAGGCTGAGCAAGACAAATTTTCTTCGCCTTTCCTCATAGGAGAGTTGATCCATTCCTTGGCATATCTCTCTGGCAGGATGAAGCAGCCAATACTGTGCTGTCAAACTGTTGGTGCCCATGATAGTTAGTATGAAGGCGTTTCAGGGAAACATTTTCTAATTTTTTACGAAGGCAGTCTAGCCAATCTGGGCTTAAATTACCAAATAACAGACCAATAACTGGAGAGATTAAGAGCTGAACAGGTTCTGATACTTGTAAAGGAAGAAAGGAAGCAGAAAAGGACTGAGGCACAAATTCCCTGAAATAGGAGCTGGGGAGGAGTGTTTCTAAGTAGACCTCAATTTTTTTTTTTTTTCTTAGGAAGTTTATGTACAGGAAACACTTAGAAGATGCTGAAATGAGAAAGATGGACAGAAAGGTTGACTACATATTCCCCATCAAACATATTAACTAGAAGGAACTGAAAAGTTTTGAAAAGGCCAACATAACGACACTGCCTGTTGTCTTCTATGAGGGAACAGGACTTTGAGAGTCATTATGAAAGCTTTGTTGGTCCGCACTATTTTCCTACCAAAGCTGGAAGGAGACTGGAAAATACAGGCCAAAGAGAAAACTGAGGAGAGAGAAGGAACCTCTCTCCAATGAAGGATCAAGAGGACATCTTTCAGGGAACAACAAGAAGGGACTGAAGTACAAAAAGCCATGGTGACGGTTTGATATAGATGCTGAGATACAGTCAGTAACAAAAAGAAAATACCTGTTCTAGGTATGTTTCTACAAGATACTAGGTGGTAAACCTCTGAAGGCTGTGAGAGCAGGCAAGTGGGAGCAATGTGTTGGGAAGGTCAGGATGATTTTTCGAGGTAAATACTTTGGAGGTCGAATTCTAAATGTTTCTGGTCACATGCAGAAAGAAGGCTTAATGAAAACCTTGCAGACGTATCGTTGCTGTACAGCACTAATGGTAGTTTTCATGAAAATTATATTTTTTGATGCTGCATTTTAGTTCATAGTCCTTGAAATATACATTTGGCATCCGGCTTTCCAACAAAATATTCCATGGTGTTGATTTACCATGTTTTTGGAAATGTATGGAAATAGCTGCATTTTATTTCAACTAGTGCTGAACTGCTACATTGTATTTGTTATTTCTGAATGTAAACAGCTATCATACTTTCACTTATACACACTTATATATGCACATTTATGTTAAAATAAATGCACAGGGACTTTTGTTTTTCGTTCAGCTTATCCGTCATTTCTTGACAGTATTTCTGTGTTTTCATATCACCATGGTCTGAGTTTAATAATACATTATCAGTGTCCATTAAAAAAGGAAGATTTCTGTTAGGTTTGTTATTCAGCACAAAAACCCCCCAAGAGTAGTAGTAAGCTAAAGTATAATCTATTCGTTATAATACTGAAACGAGTGCCGAGCAAGTTATTTAAAAACCTGCATGAATAAAGTATTGGAAACAGGCCCTAAGGGAAAGCTAAGGTTTAATGGTTATACATATAACAGTGATACGTTTCCTGACACATAGCATTCAAGAGAATAGATTCCATGATGAGTGTTTCTAAAGTGCTAGGTTAGTTGGAGCTAAGCAATAATTGGTATATTTTTATGACCCTCACCATTTCTTGTGGGAACAAATTCTACCTTGGAGCTAAGTATTAATCTATGCTCATAATAACCATCAAAACTGTAGGTGAAAAGGAAGGTGAGCGAGGACTTCAAAAAGCCCCTGGCCTTAGCTTCTCTCCACCCTATAATCAAATAGCATCTTGAAATTTTAATAAATAAATATTATGAAATTAATTACTTTTCAAATTGTACTTTGGTGACAAGGGTCACCATAGCACTAGGCATAATGGAAACTAAGGAAACATAAACTGTTTTAAATTTTTGCTATAGGGTTTTTATAGAAGTTCTTTCCTTCAAAAAAATTGACTGTTAAGTAACTGACCATAGTCTCCTATTTAGCGTGGGAGTTCTGTTACTCCTGAGGTTTTTTTTTATGCAGGTCACACATGTAAATATGCCTCTATCTACATAATTTAATCTCTAAATCTTGTTATATAAAGATGTCTCTCCTACCTTTCTTTTTCCCTCCTGTAAGAAAATTTGATTTAAAAAGGCCAAGATTTTTTCATATAAAGAGTGATTTCACATAAAGTGTGATTTCATTAAGAAAACCTTTTAAATATAAGCTTATTCTGTTTCAGCATTTGGCTAGTCCAAGTAAATGGAAAAAATTTACTGAGTACAGAAGTGGAAAGAACATCTTAAGAATATGTTTGAATTCCAAAAATTCTTTCTAAAAAATAAACTTTAAGTTTTTCTAAAAGAACAGGGCTATAAAGATTGAATCAAAGAATTAAAAAACTGTTTACCGCTTTAGGCAGTGGCAAAAATTAGTCAGTAGTCATTTTACACTGATGATAGAAAAAAAATCTAAAAACCTTTGAATCACTTTTAAATTATGTGATAAACTGTGTTAACTTGAAGTTTCAAGTCATAGAGTCATAGAACATGCTGAGTTGGAAGGGATCCATCAGGATCATTGAGTCCAACTTCTGACCTGCGCAGGACAACCCAAAAATCACACCATGTGCCTGAAAGTGTTGCCAAATGCTTCTTGAACTCTGTCAGGCTGGTGCAGTGACCACTTCCCTGGAGAGCCTGTTCCAGTGCCCAACCACCCCCTGAGTGAAATATTTTTTACTGAGATTTATCATAAACTGCCACTTGCTCAGCTTCATATTGTTCCAGGGATTATTATTCTCTCTTAAAAGTTAAATTTTTACTCAAACATGAATGATTTCGGTAGAAGCACCACAGAGATAAGTGAAAACTGAGATAACAGTATGAGAAGCTTGATTAGGAGACAATTTTAAATTACCACTGTAAAAACAAGATCTATTTCCTATTTACTTTTCATTTATGTGCAAAGAAAGTAAGTGAAGGACAATTATTAAAGACTATTCCATAATTTGATATCGTCTCTGTCTCAGCAAGAAATGCTAGAATCAAAGAAAAACTCACATATTTTGACATAAAAAGCTGCTAAATGAAATGTGTCCCACTGTTTCATCTATTTTGACTGCATGTAGTATACTAATCCACTTTCGTTTATAGATGAAAACAATTAGCAATTATATCAAACCTTACAAACCACAGTCTTAGAATGATACACAATCTGCTTGTAAATAACCCTTTATTTTCCGCGTTTCCATCCGAACCAGCCAGTATGGTTCCTAAAAATTTTTATAGACCAAGGAGACAAAGCACTTAGGCATCACCTCAAAAATTCCTAAGTATTTTTTCTCTTATTACAGATGAGGTATCAGTGAAGGCCTCTTACAGGTGGTGCACGGCAGCACCAGAAACTATCCCTTCAACCTTTTCTAAAACTGAGTCTGCGGTAGAAAGAAGTACAAAATGTGTTGTTGGCTTCAGTACCCTTACAATTCCTTTGGACCACTAAAGTAGGGCCATTTTGACCATTTCAGACCATTACAAGTTGAAATGCACATTGTGCAAAAAAACTCCAAGATAAGCAAGCCAAAGCGGTCACAGTACCTCCCAACAGCTATGGAAAGCAAGCCATCTTCCAGGTTTAGCGTGGAATACCACAATTTTGCTCCAGATTTAACTACCTTTCCTCTCTTTCTGCAACATTTTTTCTTCAAGATGCTACCAGTAATATCTCCACACACATTATGCAAATATTCCAATATTAGCAACAAAATCACAGTATGAGGAACCATCAGTAATATTTCTTGAACAACCATGGAAACAGAGAATCTACTCTACCTTGCCCTGTATACGTTACATGAGTCTTCAGCATCAGCTTTATTCTGTGAGAAACAGCAGATAGATTCCTCCTTCTGACCTGAGCACTTAAAGGGCTATTCTGCAGCATGGCTCGGATGAACCCTCTACCGGGAATAATGTTGTAATTCAATTGTGAGAGCAGAGTAGATGCTCTCTCATTTATAAATTCCACCTCCCTTATACATCAAAAAAATTTCATGTTCTGGAAATACATGTCTGATATTGAGGGACAGGCAAAGAGTGAATTGACAAATATCAGCACAATTGGTTTATTTCAGCGTTTTAGGTTAGTTCTATAATAAATACAAAGTGAACATTGCAAGATGTTTGGTGGTTAAGATTTATCAAAGATGAAGCAAAATGAAATGTAATCCTTTCTTTTTTTTTTTTTTCTTGTGGTCTAGAGCATGGATTCTAGTCAAAATCTGGTTATAAATGTGTCTTTCAATGGATTACAACACCGTGCTATAAAAAATTCTATAAATTTCCCCAGACTAAACTCTATTTTATGTCTCAGTTAATCTGAGAGTTCAACATTTGCTGCTGCTTCTTCTCCTTCCTTCCTGTGTCATTTTTCCATTTGCATATTCTTGAACCTTTTTTTGAAGGTACTGTAGCACTCATCAGTCCTTTCATTGGTCTGATCCAACACATCAGGATGAAAATAGCTGTTGCCAGTTTACTTTTTGACCACTTTATCAAGCTCTTTAAGTACAGGGTCAGAATCCCCTTCAGAATAAGAAAATGAGTCACAATCAGAAAAGACAGAGCAAGGAGAAAATTTTTGATATATCAATAATCTGTCAGATAAAAAAATGGGATGTAATTTTATCCTGAATATTTTCTTCAAAGTTGTTTTGCACTCTGTGAAACAATTAATTCTCCATCTGTCTAAAGAAATGGAATGACTATTGCTGGTGCTTAGAATACTTACTGGTCCTCAGTTTCTACTTCCTTTCTGATTTCCCATGCAAATTTCCATACCTTGTCACTCATTCTCCTCCTTCCAATACTGTCAAAGTGCTCACATTAATGCCTTGGAGGGACTACTTAAGACAGAGACTAGACAAAATTAAGAGAATAAAAGCAATTATATTTATTGAAGGGCCTTCACGTACACTTTGGGTAGTCGAAACCCCCAGGGGCTACACCCAAAATGGATGGTGGGGTCACAGATTTTCATACTTTTTTAAGTTGGGTCCGTTTGCATATCGGGAGTTAATCCTCCAATTGCAGCTTCAGGTAATGAAGTCATTTATCCCAAGTTTGCTCCCCCCAGTTCACTTCTTTTTACATTTCTCAGGGCCTGAGACAGTAAGGTGTCCTTGAATTTCAGAGGAATTGTTTTGTCTGACCAAAATGGGAGAACAGCAGCTAACAGGCTGTATGGAGTCTAGAATTATACACTAAAGAATTATAGGATTTGAAAAATATAAAAGCTAAAATCCTAAGGCATCAACACACCTCCTCTTTTGATATACATCATGTCCATTCTGCTGTCTGATTGTCTAACTCCTAGGCCCTGCATCACTGATGAGTCAGAGCCTCACAGCAGCCACATAGTAGCTGCCAAGCACAGCCTTGCTCAAGTACAGTTTTCCAGATGACTGCAGCCACACTAAGGTGGAAAGTTCTAACACATTGCATTGTCTCAAGCTTTGTTTAAACATTTGCAGCAGAGTCTTCCAACAAAGCTTCAACAGCCAGAGTCATCGCTGTGCAAAGACTGCTCCTAGGTTAGCAGCAATAACCACTAAAATCACAAGACTCTTGGAAAACTCAAAGACATACAATGTCTGCTACAAGATAACTTACAATGACTCACAATTTGTTAAGTACTGAGGATCTAAGACAATGATGGAATTATAAAGTACTAATGTTGCAGTTTTGCCTCAGCTACTCGTGATGACATTTCTAGTGGAGGTAAGAAATATAAGTAGAAGTGAATACTGCTCATTTAAAAAAAAAAATCAACATTTAATCATCATTATTAAATTGGCTTCTGTAAGATTCAGTCAGGAAAATTGCAGAGAACAAGATCAAATACAGAATCAAAATTTTATACTACCATGTTACTTTTTTTTCTCTTCCTCAGTGATATGGCGCTGACAAAGAATACTTTCAGAACAGTATTACTACCATAGGCAGTTTAACCATGAAGAAATTTTCAAACAAGCCCCTGAGTAAGGACTGGAAATGAGCCAAGAATTTAAAGAAAAAGAGTCTAAAGCCAGAAAAACATTAAGTATCTAAATCAACCTCCCTGCTGCTGAATATCAAATGCTGAAACGACTGTTTCAGAAATGTGCATCATTAAAAAAAAGGTATGAAATAAATTAAATAGCTTGTGTTCAGTATAACATAAGGAAGCATCATCATTATTAACCACAAGAAAGAGCCTGGAAATTTACACCAGCATTGTTGTTTGTAACACTAATTTTAGATAGTGCTCTTCTAGGAAGCCACCCAGAGGGTATGAATTAAATGGAACAGTCTGCCAGCAGACTTTAAAAAAAGAGACAAAAAATGCACTACTTAGTGCAAAAAAAACCAAAAACCAACCTGAAATTGAAATAGTATACAGCTTCAGGTAAAACAAAAGGTTGTGTTAACAAGAGAAAAATGTAAAAAAAATGTAAACTGTAAAAGTAACATGTAAATGTTAGGGCAGATAACTTTGGTAACAGAAAACAAATGAAAACAATCTAGTCTAGTTTTAGCAGAATTTATATAAATCCATCTAAGCAAATAAGCAATATTGTTGATACACTATTGGTGTCCTCATTTTGCTGCCTTCTGTATTTAAATATTGTGTCTGGTTCTTCCTGCCGCTTCTGAGACATGACATGTTGCTTTGAAACAGCAATTTGTTAAAAACTTACTTAATATTTCATTGAACTCTTCTGTAAAAGCACACATCCCTTAAAAAAATATAATTGCAACTATTTACATACCTCCTATAAGTTTTCTCCATGGTTATATATTCAGCCTTATTTTATAAGTGGTAGGGATTCTATGGGGAACTGTATCAATATTCTCAGCAGAAGATATTTGTTTATGGGTTGACATTTTAAGCAGACACTTTGTGGTACCTACAACTCTTATGAGGGATTTCCTGTCCTATCATGCAGGATAATTTACAGAGAATGCCTGTATAAACAAAGCCTGGAGGACTCCAAAGAGCTGGAGGACCACCAGATACTCTATAAGAAAAAAGAGGGCTCAATCGCTGTAACTTCAGTAGTACTGAAAAGCTGCTTGAACATGTTCTTACTGTCTGATGTTTTCCGATTTTCAGGATTTCAGTTATCCTTTTAGGAAGAATATTAGTTTGGTTGACATGGTATGTTGTGGATAAATCCACGCCACCTGTTTCAATAATCTCATTAAGTTTTAACGTCATCTGTATTACTCATTGCTTAATTCAAAATTATCTTGAAAAATTACTGACACAGGCAATTAGGAGTGAAGGGCTAATGTTCTTGGAATAGCAATTAGTATACTTAGAAAAAAAATGTACTACTTAAATAGATCTGTTGGAGACGTGGAGATACTGGACAGATTCCAGCAAATGACCATGAAAATGATTAAGACATTATGCATCTCTCCTATGAGGAGAGTTTATCTAGGACTGCTCAGATTGGAGAAGAGAAGGCTTTGAGAAACCCTACCAATGAGTAAAAGAATGGAGGGAATATGCAGTGAGGACTGTCACGTGTTGCCTAGTGACAGAACAAGGGACAATGGACACAAACTGAAACCCAGTGCCCTGGAGAGTTAATTTTCATCTCAGTATCTATGACAGTGCTGTGTTTTGAATTCAGGATGAGAATAATCTTGATATCACACTAATGTTTTTGTTGTTGCTAAGCTGTGCTTACTCCATGTCTAAGACTTTTCAGCTTCTCACCCGCCCCACCAGCCAGCAGACCAGGGAGCAGAGGAAGCTGCCAGGAGAAGACACAGTTGGTACAGCCGAACCCAACCGACCGAAAGGATACGCCAAACCATATGGCATCACACTCATTATATAAACTAGGGAAAGGTTGCCCATGAGGCTGCTACTCAGGGACTGGCTGGGCACCAGCCAGCAGGTGGTGAGCAATTACATTGTGCATCATTTGATTTTTATATTCTAATTATTTTATCACTATTATTATCTTTTTCTTTTCTGTCCTATTAAACTGTATTTGCCTCATCCCATGAATTCTACATTTTTTTCCTTTCAATTCTCTCCCCCATCCCACTGTGTGGAGGAGTGAATGAGCAGATGTGTGGTGTTCTGACCGCCTGCCAGGTTACATCACAACACAACGAGGTTCCACCTGAAAGTCAGGAAACACTTTTTTTCACTGTGAAGGTGACTGAGCACTGGCATAGGTTGCCCAGGGCGCATATGAGTTTTTCCTCCTTGGGGGTATTAAAAAACCATCCAGACACAGTTCTGGGCAACTGCTTCTGTGTGACCTCGACTAAACAGAGGAAGTTAGACCAGGTGACCTCCACAGTCCCATCTGAACTCAAGCATTCTGTTATGCTGTAATTCTGTGTTCCTGTGTTATTATCAACTACGTATATACTAAACCTTCTTTAGCATACTTAATCAGTTTTTGTCTTAACCAAAGCATTAATTCATCAAAGCAGAAATTGTTTATATCAACATAAAATGCACCACTACTCTTGTATATCCCAATTCCCATAGTCCTCCAGCATTTCAATTCACAGTTTAGTCTTCTGCTGTTAGTTATTTAGTGACTTTTCTAAGCAAAGCTCATGCTGGATTTCTATCAATAGGCAAACTTGTCCTCCACAGTAATTTCAAAAGCTATTGCACATAATATAGTCCTTCAGCACACAACCTTTAGAAAAAAAGACTGGTTCTTCCACTGAATTTTCTATTAGCAGTACATTAGTTGCCCCTAAATGGAAACTGAAATTTCTAATTTGAACTGAAATTATATGAGTGGATAAGATTATTACTACATGACATTTCAACCATTTCACAGTTTGGGAAACTGAAGTGCCCGCGGATTTGAAGGATTTGGTTGTGATCATAGGAGAACATTGACGAGTACAGAATAAAGAACTAGTTGATTAACTTTCAGATGTGCCCTGTCTTTATTCGAAGACTGATCTTTACTTAGATTTCATCTTACTTTCCTCCTTTTTTTATCACTTGCAAGTCAATGAAATAGACTATCAGTAACCCGATGCTGAAGAGCAGGTGTACAAGTAGGAAATCTTCATTTTTCCAGAAGATAACGGAATAATGTCATTCTTGGAAGTACCAGGACCAGGAATCAGAGCAGTTGAGGTTGGAAAGGAGATCTGTGGGTTGTCTGTTCCAATTTCCCTGCTCAAGCAGAGACACCGAGAGACAGTTGCTTAGGACTGTGTCCAGATGGCTTTTGAGTGTTTTCAAGGAGGAAGACTTCACAACCTCTTTCGGCAACCTGTTCAAGTGCTTAAGCCACCCTCAGAGTAAATGAGGGTGAATAAGTGAGCAATTTTCTTTAACTTTCATGGAATGACTGTTTCCCAGATATTTTTAGTATTTCAAATTAGTTCAAAGAAATGTTACCATTTTTGTCACTCAAGAAACTTTCGGTATTTTTTGCTATTTTCACCCTTTTCTGCTAATAGCCAACACAGCTTTTCACTATCTAACCTCCCTCTCAAAGGTTTCTCCTATCCCACACCCCTCACAGTTCTAAGAGAAGTTTAATAGGATTTCCAAATCTTAAAGGCACTATTTTCAACTGTCTAACACTATTGTGTTTCTGACAGAGACAAGCCTTGCAATTTCAGATGGAAAAGAGGTCTAGTTCATATAAACAAAATGTTTGAAATAATTTGTAAAACCAACAAAGACTATATTGCTGTGGATTAATCATTAGTATAGTCTAAAAAGCAGTGAGATATTCAGAACAGCTACTCTTAGAAATACAAAAAAAAATGTCTTGCTTTGTTTGTGTTTCTTTTTTTTAAGAAATAATCAACCCAGGAATATATCAGAGTAATTCACTGGTAAAAACAGAAGAGAGAGACTTACCAAATAATTGATGGCTGATTACAAAACCAAGATTGGCATAGGAGGTTTTTTTTGAAAGATATTTTGTTTTTAATATTGAGCCCAGATTTCTAAGCCAAAGAGAGATTTCTCTGCGCAACATGGAAAAAATGTCTTTTTTTTTTTTTTTGACAGAAATAGAGCAGCCTTGACTGTTGACAAAGATGCTCTCTCAGGCAGCCAAGATCAATTGCATTTGTGGCTGTTCCAGTCATGAAAGCAACTGGTTTCCATTGTATTTAGAATAAAAGAAAACTCAAAATAACAAGTATCAAGGATTAGCATTTTAAATTCTGGCCACTAAATCAATTGAACATGATTTACATTTCAAATCTTCACCAGTTGTCGTGAAAGACACCATGGTGTTTCTGTTTGGCTTTTTAGTTTGTTTTGGCAAGTAAGAAATAGTTAGTTCCACTCCTTTGGTTGAATTCCAGTTTAGCAGTTAATTACATTCTGCCCAGTTAAATGATCTTAGAAATTTCATGGTGAAAAGTCCCTCCTCCCTTCTTTCCTAAATGTAACATATTGCTGCTTCCTACTGTTCGAATACCAAACTCATTATATCCCAATGCCATGTCTGAGTAAACAGAATGAGTTCTAAATAGAACTGTTTTGCAGGGAGTGCTTAGAGATTTCTCTGAAAGACAATGTTCTAGACATACAGCATGAAATTGTTATCATTAGAAAATAAAAAGGTTTTACTTTCAAAAACATCTCGTTAATTATGTTCAGACTGTCTTCTAAAATGTGTTTTCTTGTTTATAAAAGGTAGAAGAAAGCTTAAAGGATGCAAAAATGTAAAATAAATTCTGATTTCTGACTTTTCTGACTTTCCTATTTTCTCTGCAATATGTCAGGTTAACAAAGGTGAAGGTGAACATAAACTTACCCAATTGCTCTTGTTCTAGGAAAGTGTTTTTGGTTTGTTTTTTTTTTTGTAATCTATCAGAAAGAAATCTTTGATTATTGGTAATCTGGGTATAAAAAAGTCTGGTGAAGGAGATTGAAGTCAACATCAAAACAGATCATTCGTGCAGTTACATTTTCCTCGCTAAGAGTTCTTTTGCCCCTTCAAGGATCACCTTCCTCTACTCAGTTCTGTGTCTCATACTGAGATGAGGCATCTTCTAGACGTAAAAGACTAAACGAAGGTACAACGTATTTCCAGTATTGAACAACAAATGAAATCCTTCTCATCAATGAGAGAAACATGTTTCAAGACTAAACAACTGGTTATGCCTTATTTCGAGCACCAGTTCCAGTTCTGGTCTCCACAGTACAACAGAGACATGGACATAATGAGAGAATCCAGCAAAAGACCATGAATGGAATTCAAAGACTAGAGCATCTCTCCATAAGAGGCTGAAAGAGCTGGTACAGTTCAGTATGGAGAAGAGAAGGCTCAGGAATCTCGTCAATTCATACGAATTGACCTTCATACACCTGAAGGGAGGGTGTAGAGACGACACAGCCAGGCTGTTTTCAGTGTGTCCAGTGTCAGAAGATGCAAGGGGCATGAAATGAAACACTGGAGAGTCCTTCTGAAAAACAGGAAAAAGTTTTTCCTCTGGCACAGGTTGCCCAGAGCAGTTGTGGAGTCTCCATCCATGGAGATATTCAAAAGCCGTCTAGGCACAGTTCTGGACAATCAGCTCGGGGTGACCTTGCTTGTGGCATCCATTCCTGCTCACGTGCTTTCCAACCTCAGTCATTCGGTGATTATTTGGAAGCTTGCACTATAAATATATTTTGACAAATCTGAAATACAACATGTGAGCTAATACAATGGAAATTATCTTGCCAGTTGTTCTGAACTCTTTATTAGTTGTGATAAAAAGCATAAGCCAGACCCCTGCAATTTTACAGTTTATCTGTAGAATTCCTGTTGTGTAGTATTCACATTACTATTTAACAACACTAAACCACTTATGAATGTCCTTTTTTAATTACAGAGAGAAGAACTCCTCTCATACACATTCCTCTCGACTCTTTAAATTCCTCTAGACTCTGCTCTTTCATCCTTGTCTTTGCCTTTCTGTTAGTCTGTTATTGCTCACATTTTTTTCACTGCAAAATTGTTTCAAGTTATTTTTTCCCTTTATGATCTCACGTACTTTTCAGAAAAAGAGAAAGAACTGCATGAGATGTTTGTTCATTTGAAATACAATGTTTTATTTTTAGAAAATGGAATCATAGCCCTTTTAGATAGTCCTAAATGCTTTTAAGACATGAACGTTAATTGGCTCTTGGTCCTTGTTCAGCTGAATAATGCACACAAAATCAATGAAAGAGTAGCATTATAATATCCAGTTCACTTCTTTTTCTATGTGGCACAGTGGAACAGTTCACTACACACGTACACACATATATATTTTTATCATCCGCAGGATCCTTTTATCTTCATTTCTTTGCTGAATACTTTCATATATATACATTTCACCTAAGAAGACCTTACTATTCACTTTTCTTCCCTCTATTATACCTTTGAAAAGCAAGCATATGATAGTTTCTCATCCAATGCTATCAAATTATAAATATAGATGCTCCGTCTTCATATACATTCCTCTTGTTCAACCGGTGTTTCTATTCTTTCTATCTATTTTCCACACTATTTCCCCAGGGTTCTGCTCAACTGATTTTTTTATCACATACATTTTACTTGGTCTCTGTTTTCTTACCAAGATAGGAGTCAAACAATCCATTCCTGTGCTGAGCAGGGGATATAATGCAAAACAGACTCCACAAGGGAAGGTCCTGATGGGTGAGTTCCTACTGCTGCCTGAACTAATAGAGAAGAAGAATGTGCTCAGACAAGCAGAGAAGATAAAATGCAGCAGACTTGTTCAAGGATGAAGTAGCGCCAAATGACTGTGTCAACTGAAACAGAACAGAACTGAAGCTGCTGGGAATGAAATGGTGGATGGCAAAGGAACAGAAGCTGATGAGATCTGAAGGCATTATTTCCCAAGACAGAATCAAGAGGGCTTTCTTCTAGAGTCCCTTATAAGATCCACAGTGACCATTTAAAAAGAACTAAAAACTCATTTCTTCATTTTCAGTACACAATGCAGAGTTGAAGCCTGACTGCTGCACATTTTGCTAAATATTATCTCCATAATGTTTTGTGAAACATTACCACAATCGCATTCAGATACCTGATAAAATCTGTCATGTTGAAATAAAGAATTGTCTTGGCCATTTTGGGCAACTCATTAAAATTTGCAGAGTCATTAATGTGCTACACCTTAAAAAGTACTAAAATGGAGACAATGAGATGAAATTTTCAACAATTGAACCTTACAGTGATTCCATCCTCACTTTGTTTCTAAAAGCATGTGAAAACTCTGTCCCAGGTCTTATGTGGCTGAGTGCCAAACCAAAAGGGTCCTTAGTCATTTCTGTATGGTGCTGTACTGCAATTCACTGTCGCCTTAGTATAGCGGCATAGTTCTTCGTTTGGAATTGGTTGAGAGCTTGCTCACATCCACAAAAGGGAAAATCTTAGTGAGAGCACTCATATGGGCTAATACAAATCTAAACTGGTAGACTCCCTCGTAAAGTAGCTAAAGCATCCATGCACAAGCTGTAATTTTTTTTCCTGCATACAGAAATATCAACTGCAACCATCAAATTTATTTGTCAATGTAAATTGTGCCAAGTAATGATAACGGAAACTTGAGCAAAGGAAGGGGCAATAGCTAAGACAACTCAGCAGCAAGAAATACAAAGGTATAGTTAAACTGGGGACAAATGACAAAAGTAAATGTATCCTGGTTGCAGAATAGTTGTACTGAATTCTAATTAATACAGACTAATATTCATACGTATATACCTGGCTCCCTACTGAATCTGAACTTTCAACCTGTAGGTATGAAACTGTGAAAAGAAAGCAGTCTTCAAAAGTGAAGTAAATTTTCTCCTTAGAAAATTTATTTCGTATTTGTTTTCTTGGAACATCAAACAACATAAAATTTACATCTATGTTTTTTCTGCCACTTTCATAGTCATTGTACTGCATATATAATTTGTCTTATGCACCACTTGGATAATACTATTATAATTTTTGGCATTTTTCATTCAAGATTTCAAAAATAATTCCGTTAAACTTTCCTTTTCTGAAACATTCAGTTGTTTCATATTTTCTGGACATCCCTTCAACAGTTTATAAAGAAAAGGTGGGTCAACAGTTTTAAAATTATCCATGTTTCTGTTCAATTTTGATTTGGAGGGAAAACCTAAGTACACGTGTGTCTTTAGCTTGCAATTTACTTCAGTGTGGCTGGCAGTGCATCAGAAGACAGACAACTGGATGTTTTGTTGCCCAGCTGCTGAATCTTTTTCAGTTGACAGAGAGATTAACTCTCACAATATTTTCTAGTGTAGTGAAAATTGTTTTATACTCCGGCTGAATTATTTATGTTTTGGGAAAGAGAAAGAAAAAAAAAACCCATTTCTGAATTTCACCAAACATTATTTGTCCACTTTTTAAAAGTCTACATAAATATTTGTATTTCATATCACATATGGTCACCAGTTTTAAATTATAAGTTACATTCAAGCAGTCTCAGACTGCCTTTACTAGCCGAAATTCTTCATATTGGCACAACATATGACCTCCACAAGCTCATCAACTGAAAAAAGATGCTTTGTTATGTTCACCCATAACACTGTTTGAAGTATTCAAATCTTATTATTAAATTCTTCTTCATGATAGAAGCATTGGTTATAGCAGTCATCTGATAATGCCAGTTTTCTAGCATGCACTATTTTGAAAATGAGTGGAGATGCTGACGTGCTTCCATTCATGCAGCAGCAGCAGAGATGGCCACTGCTCCAAGAAAAAAGGACTGGAATATCACAACAAATTATCCCCTGAAAAAGCTACGGACTCCTCTCAAGAAATTACGGGAATAACTGACTCACAAATTAAAGCTGTTTAAGTTGTCAAACATTTGAGAGAAGATGAAATTATTTTATGTGATCTTCTGCAAAAATGGTGAATGAAGTGGGTTTTCACTATGTTCCAGCTGAAGAACAGTGAGTTTTGGTGTCTATATATTACCAGTTCAGGCACAATGTGAATACAAACAGGAGCACATTAAAAACAGCATTCAACCCAGAACAATATGAAACACTTCCCCACAGTCAAAATTTGCTTACAAGACCTTTACTTTTCTCACAGTGTTTTTGCCTTGGATCAAAGGCCAACTGTTTTGAGTATTTTCAAATAGTCTGTAGTAATACTGTCATAAATAAAAGTATTTTTGTCTTGCCATGCTGAACAGCAATTGTACATGAATGGCTTTGGCATGCCAGTCAATGCATCTCAAGAATGAAATAACAAACTGCACAGTATCCCACAAATGCTCTATGTAATTGTGTATACTAGGATTGACAATTAATTTTTATGTATCCAAAAATTCCAGGGTTTTACTAAATTTCAGAGCAATGAATGCAATATTCCTTTGTACATCCTATAAAATTAACAATTAATATCCAACTAAAGAACCTAGCTATAAGGATCAAAACAAGATTTAATTTTGTGTTTTCAGCAACCTGATTTATTCAGTATTACATTTTGCTATATTTCTTGCTGGTATAAAGGTTTCATACACATTTCAATATGTGTCGAAGGATTCAAAAGTAAATCAGATAAATCAGACATATTTCATTAAGATATTCACTTGTGCATTTTAAAAGAGTAAGTCACACAAATATTTGCGTATCAGCTTTATCTCATAGTGAAATCAGTAAAGTCCTTGGGTAGATTCACAGTAATATGTGTAGAGACTACTTAAGGGTTTACATAATTAGAAGCCATGATTAAGAAATAAAACATTTAACTGCAATGATTCAAGTGTGCTTTAAATCATCATGATTGTGTTATCTGTGGGAGCAGAAAAAGAGGTACTACCACCTCTCCAAGTTTTTTTCCTGCAGTGCCCACAAATGAATTTGATTTTTACCTGATATATGCATACAGGTTTAGCAATGTAGCATGCTTTTCATACCTTCTTTGGGGGCTAGGAAGTGTGTCTGTTCTCCTCATATATAATTTGGGCTATGTCTCTTTTTTATAGAGACCTTATTCTAATTTTATTTTTTTGACCTACACCGTACCAAAGTAATACAATTAGTGTCAGTATTTTTAAGTGGTGGACAGTATAACAGTGCACAGCCAATGTGCATCATTTAGAAAACAATATGAACAAAATAGCTTGCCAATGTGTTAGCAAATATTTGGATGTTATAGTTTTATATCTCTACCATAAATGTGTCAGCTCAAACTAAAAGTGCATTGTATACTGCTACATTGCAAGGACAATGAAAACGAATCCATCTTAATTTCCATTGTCCAAACGTGCAATTAAACCCTGCTGATGTGGTAAATATAGAGCTGCTTTGTTGCTTCAATGTGAGTTGGTTATTACAAGGAAGACTCCCAGTTAGAGTTTAAATGAAAAATCAAATTGATTAGCATATAATTAGAGATAAACAGGCTCATAGAGAAATCTAACCTCATGCAGGCATTGTCTGTTCAGTTAAGTAGGGCTCAAACTGAGCTTTCCATTTATAAACATAAATTGGACTTAGCTGAAAATTGCTCTGTCTCCTGGCTTTCTGTGATATGATTCAACATATTAGATAGTCTGTCATTGTGTACTGACACTTAGAACACTGAATACCAATATGCACTGCACCAAATACTGCTGAACTTCACATCAGTGGCTCAAGTTTAAACTTCACATCTGCTGTTTAAGAAGAACCTTGATGGCCTAATGGATAAGTTGCTGATCTTTCCCAGTCTACTTTCTACGCAATGAGCACAAGTGAAGTGTTGTTTGTGGTTAATCCTACAGGAGGCTGCATCCTGCACAATCAGGAAACACTTTTCAAAAAAAGATTGAGTTATGCTTGTACCATGTCCCTCTAAAACTATTTTATAGATCATAAAAATTATTTTAACCATATAGTCAAATACAAGGTTTATAAGTGCACTCTTATGTGCGTCAAGAATAAAAATAGGAAGATTTTATACTTTAATTGGAGACTTTTTTTCTAAGTGGACATAACCAAAGAGGTGTAAATTGATTTAAGAGACATTTCCCATTCAGGAAAAGCTACTAACAGAGAAATGGAATTTATGCTGGTCACAAAGACTGATCTTACTTGGTGTTCTTGTGACTTGCTTTGGAATACACTTGTTAAAAGCATCTCTGCAGATCTTATTGCAATATATGAACAGCATAAGAAAGAACATTTTAAGTCAAAATATTTCGAAATAAAATTGCTACTGCTTAAATGGCATAAAATCCCACTAGATTTGCAGTCTTATATTTAGCAATTATAAAGAGACGGCTGAATCTTTCATAATTTTAACTTGACCATTTTAATTCCTTAGAATTAAGATAATTTGTTTCATTACACTAAGAACAGGGAAGGAAGATTTTTTATGTTGTTTTCTTCCTTAAACATGCTTCAATGCTTGGCTTGTCGCACACTGTTACTAGCCTGATGCAGATCATCTCATCCTTTTTTTTTCCAAGGAATTAACTGCAGGAAGTATAACTGCAGCTTGATATCTCAAGCAAGTAGCATAAGTATACTGGGTTAACACTCAAGGTAGAGAGTCACTACATGAATGACAACTTACACAGATCTGAGTACTGTGGAGCATTTCCATCGCAGGTATTTTTCTTGCCAAACACTATATGCTCTGCTGAGTCATATCCAAGACTTCCTTGGAAATTGATAAATTGAGTTGAAATTATAATTATTTCAAAGAGAGGAATGTAAAGTATAAGCAATACTCTTAAAATCTCTCTGCATAAATAAAAAAAAAAAAGATATGACCCTAGAAATGCCTTGTAGGGGGAAAATACAGGCCTTAAGATTGGTTTAAATGAAAATATAAGATTTTCTTTGCCAGAAAGATTTCTTTTATTCAAGACGTATTTCACCCAATTCTTTCTTGGTTTTGCAATAGATTTGTCGGCATCTCCATAAGGCATTATAACTTTAGTGTCTCTATAGACTGCCCAAAAAGCTTACGTAGCCTCCATTTTTATAGGTTTTCAATATCCTAAACTTCCTTGGATCCTGAAGGATCCCTCCTTCAATGTGTCTGAAAAATTCCCTTCTAATCATAGATTGACCTGATGAGAATTATAGAATAGACCATTATTGGTAGGAAAAAACCAACTCAAATGTCTGCTAGCTTTTCAAAAAATACCTGTTAAATGGACAACAAAAACTCTTATCTGAAATTTAAGGTTTCATTTGATAATTGCTTTTCAGGACAGTGAGGAAGAACTGACATCTCCTTGCTTGATCACTTAGACCCTTGTGGTGGTGCTGTCTATCATAACCATGCAGCCTGACCTTTTTGGTCAGCTAGAAAGGCCAAAAAACCCAGATTCGCTGCTACATCATTTGGAAAAGACAAATTCATTGTGAGATCTCGTGACTGAGCCTGTCTTTGAACAGAAAAACACTTGCCTTTCCCTACTTCTCATACTAGTGAAAAGAAGTTCCCTTGCCTTCCAGTTATGTTTCCAATGGTTCAAAGTTGAAAATTTTGCTAGGTCTTTTATAATTCGTATCTATGTGGCAAACAGTGGGGCAACAAAAGGACTTTATTCAGCAGACGATGCAGGCAGGGCTAGAAAAAGGAGTAATCAAAACACGGCCCACCTCATCGTCACAGACATGCCCTACATTTATACCCTAACTTTTTCTAATTTTTCCCCTCACTAATGGCATTACTTTAAAATATGAGAAGACAAATATTTTTCCACTCTGAAGATGTATTCCGATGAGATAAAAGCAAAGTTGCTAATTATGCAGGTTTGGAGGTTTTTTTAAACTTGACTTTATGTGAAATTATTTACATCTGAGGTTTAGTATTTAATGTGAGATCCCAATTTGGGAGGAATTGGAAAGAAAGGTAAGATAAGAAAATAAGAGAAAAAAATATCTCACAGAATGGAGAGGCTATTTCTATCTTTCAAACAACGCAGAAGAGATTTATACCTATAACTGGTAGAAATACTAAAGGTATGCTGGAAAAAGTGGGTGAAGATAACCTTAAAATTAGAGAGAATCATCTTTTTGGAATTCTTTTCATCATCTATTACTTGATATTCCATTTCAGGGTTCCATTCAATTTCTTTCTTAGTTTTATTAAAAAACAAACAAACAAACAAACAAACAAACTCCCATCACCCTCCCTTCCCCAATGCAAGTAGAAATCCAAAAGAGCTGGGAAATACAAAAAAAATTGTGTTTTTCAGTACAACAATCAAATTGATGGTCTGGGAAGAAAAAATAGCCTATGTGCAGCAGGAAATGAAATAAGAAAAGATGTCCTTTCGTGAAACTGTTGTTTCCTTCTCAATCACTATAAAAGTTTCTGAAAAAGGCTGGTAGTACAGTGGAAAAAAGCTATCTTGTCTGAAACCGGTGATAATCTTCTTTCCATTGGGAGAATAAATAGCCAGTAAACAACAGGAGACCAATTTCTGAGCTTTTGCACACTGCCTTCAAAGGTGGTTTAGATTCTAAGGGGCTCTATCATAATAGAGAATGCTGTGCAACACAAGGATAACTGAAGAGAAGGTCTGTGCACAAAGTAGTGCAGCACAGCTTTGAATCACAGCAAAAAGGATCTAGCACAGATACTCTACAAAGCACTATCACTGAATCAGCACAGAGTCACACTTACGCTAATGAACCCTGCCAAACTCAGCCTGGTCACCGACCCCTGACTACCGAAGTTCTTGCTAGAACATGCATTCCATGAAAAGATCCTCACGTAACTAAAATGTTACTTGGATTTCTTCTGGACCAAGCTCTGAAATCCAGAGATAATTTCCTCTTCCCTTGTTTTCTAGGCAAGGCTTTGAAACAAATTTCACTCACAGAACTTTTAGTCCTAGACATCTAAGAGTCTTCAAATAAAAATAAATTTCCTATTTATCTGATAATTATGTGAGTTTAAAAATATTCTGCATTGTAGCTATATATGATCTATCATTCAAAATGGAAGAAAGATATTAACATCTATTTTTCTAGTATTAATGCTTATTTTTCCCTTGGTAATTAATACTTCAGTGGAGCACTGATAATTTTCCTTTTTCCTTACAGAATTTTTCCTACAGTCTTAATTTCAACCAATACTCATCCTATCAGTTGCCTTTTTAGTATATGTAAATTCTCCCCAGGATATGTACTGTAAAAATCGTTGACCTCTGTAGGACTCAACACTTGGTGACAAGAGCAACAAAGCAGTTCACCTATGTATTCTGTTGGAATTTATCTACTTGATTTACCCGAGATACAGGAGTCAAAAAGCAATGGTGCAGGTCCTTCCAAGTTGTGCAGCCCTTGCTAGTTCAAAGCACCCACTTCTCAGGGTTTTTGTGTGTTGCTGCCATGCCTCACGAGGGACAGGTTAAAGGAACCCAAGCAGAGCTGATCTTTTAATCAGCAGAACTGATTCTTCCAGTGCAACAATAAAGATTTAGCCAAGTCAACTAAAAGTAAAATACAAAGGTTTAGGACTTATTTCTGAGAGGACTTTCAGTTTTTTTTTCTCATTTGCATTGGGTTTGTTTGTTTCACACTTCCTTGAAATATATGTTGTGATAGCCAAGGAATAAACAACAGTTAAGAAATCGATGTTATTACAGCAAAAATTGATTACTTAACTTTTACAGGTGATTTTGAGTCCTCTTTCTCTCCTCCCACCTTCAGTTTTCTGTATTAACAGAATATGTTTTTAAAGGAACCAGCTCTCAAGAGATACGCATTGGTTGAACGTTGTGTTTCAAATAGTCATTATTGAAGTGAGAGAGAGCAAAACAAACCAACTGCTGTCATGTTTCCACATATCATCAGTTATTCTGTATGCCTAGAACAGAAACTAGACATGCTATCACTGTTCTCCAAGCCTGGTTTGCAATGACAAAATAATATAATTGCAAAATGTTTGTCACAGGGATGCAGTACTCAAGATATAATAGCTGAATAAAAATTCAGCACCTCTACACTTATGACAGATGAGTCATTGCTGCAAAGTCTTTAGGGAAGTACTCACGGAATCTTCGTATCTTAAAAAAAAAAATCTCTTCCTGAAGTACTTCCCTGACATGCATAATTTCCTCTTCTTCCTGAACTTCCTGTGCAGCCTTTGATATCACTACCTTGCAAGCAAGTACAGAGAACAAAGAAGTGAAGCAGTGACAAGTCTCCAGACAAGTCTCCAGACAAGTCTCCACACCAACTAACATCACACTGTGCTATCCATGCTGGTTCTTATGACAATTTGTTTGAAACCATGCAATTTCTGACTGTTTATTTACAGGCAGTTGTGCTCTATGTTATTTACCCAAGTCTGTCAGGCAGGTAAAATTCTTAATCACAGAAGATTAATGGCAAACTTAATTGTACCATTTCCATGGATTTCCAAAGGAAACTAATCAGCCCCAGGGTATGATGAGCATAGCACACCAGAAGCGTGAAGGCCCTTGCATACCGAAGTATTTTACTTAAAAGCAGGAAACAGGTGACTAAGAGCACATTTTGAGTTTCCCTACAGTCATCAAACGAATGCCGCTAGAAGAACTCTGCAGAGATCTGACCTGGGATGTGCACTAATCCTCACAGCCACATGTAACAGCAAAACAAAATTAGGAGTGAAGCCTGCTGATGAGTCTATCACATAAAAGATAAAGTTAGACATGGAAGAACTTCAGAAGCAACTTGTAAGATTGATTGAGCAATAAAACATCGTATGAAGTTTCAGATAGGTAGACAAATACAAAGTGACTTGTATGGAATAATCACAGTGTCACACTTAATACTCACAAGAGATGCTGAAATTACTTATTAACCAAACAAAGAATCTTGGCGGAGGGGAGGTGGAGGAGTGATTTTGGTGACAGGCAGATCTGTGAAACCACCAGCTCAGTGGTAGAGACCCATTTCTATCATTTGGTATGCTCTCTTAGAAAAGAACGACAGGCCGAAAAAACCCTTCATTATTCCACAGTACAGATCCATGACTTGCTTCCAACTGGAACACTGTGTGCGGTTATTCTCATTCACCTGAAGAAAGAATATAGCACAGATAAACATAAATTGTTCAAAGAAAGGTGATAAATATGGTCAAACAGCCTCCACACATTTAAATAGTAGTACTTTTGGTACTTTGGACAAGTACTTTTGGCTTAGAAAAGAGATGACTTACAGGGTATGTGATAGAAGTTCAGATCTCTCAGAAAGCATGAGGGTGAATAAGACTGACTCCTCATTCTGTGTTACTCATATAATCTTTGTGTCATCCATTTGTTAAGACAAATCATTATGTTACTACTTGAGAAGTTAGAGAAAATACTTTACAGCACGATACTATTGACCTGTTGTTTTCCTCTGAGTAATCACACCACTTTCTATGCATTCTTCTATATTGAAAATACAGTTCAAGCTTTGTTACATAGTTCTCCTTTTATTCATAGCCCAGAATTAAAGTCTAGGAATTGTCTGCCACAGAAATGGACAGAGAATTACAGGACGTAATCAGAAATCACAGGGTCAGAGCAACAAATATGAGAAAAAACATTAGCAGTCCTGAAAAATCCCATGTTAGCGTTTTTAATGCCATTGTTAAAACACATGTATTTTCTTGGAAAAAGTATTCTGTATATAAGATGTTTAACCATACGTGTGGAAGGAGGTTGGACAGAAAATAATTTTCCCTAAGAAAATTTGAGGGAAAAGGATGTCAGACTTTCTATACCAGTGCTTCAGAGAGAGTTTCACTGAAATACAACTCTCTAGTGAGGACATCTAGAAAGAAAAGGATTTTTTTTTGGGATGTTCATTTTATTCCAAGGGGGTTTTTGCCTAATATACTCTACTGCAAGTCTTTACTGGAGCCCTTATCACAGGCAGATCTGGAGTCACAGAATAACAGAATCATTCATGTTGGAAAACACCTCCAAGAACACTGAGTCCAACCTTTGACCGATCACAAACTTGTCAACCAGGCTATAGCACTAAGTGTCCTATCCAGTAATTTCTTGAATAAATACAGGGATGGTGACTACATCACCTCCCTGGCAGTCCATTACAATGTTCAACAACCCTTTCTGCGAAGAAATTCCTCCTGATGGCCAGCCTCCCCAGGCACATCTTGAGGCTGTGTCCTCTTGTCTTGTTCTTGGTTGCCTGGGAGAAGAGACCAATTCCCACCTGGCTACAACATCCTTTCAGGTGGTTGTAGAGAACAATGAGGTTGAGATTTATCATAGAATACCTGGAGATGGAAGGGACTTGTAAGGATCATTCAGTCCAGCTTCTGGTCCTATGCAGAACAGCTCCAAGAATCACACCATGTGCCCAAGAACATTGTCCAAACAATTCTAGAACTCTAGAAAGTGGCCAGACAGATCCCATCTACATTGGTGATCTTGGTTGTGGTTTGCAGCCTGGACCTGAGAGCAGGACAATCACCCACCACAGTTAGTGGTAAAGAAGTAGTAGTACAGGGAGAAACACAAGTGCAAAAAGATGTGGCTAAACTAAAAACCAGGACACAGATTTAAAAGGATTTGAAAAGGAATCCCTGAGCCTCCTTTTCTCCACCAGCTCCCTCAGTTACTCCTCGTATGACACTTTCTAGGTCCTTCATCATCACCATTGCACTTCTCTGAACACGGTCCAGGACCTCAATGTCTTTCTTGCAGTGAGGGACCCAGGACTGGACACAGGACTCAAGGCACGGCCTCTCTAGTGCCAAGTACAGAGAGAAAATCACTGCACTGGTCCTGCTGGCTACCCTATTGCTGATACAGGACAGAATGCCATTGGCCTTCTTGGCCACCTGGGCACACACTGGCTCATGTTCAGCCAGCTGGTAACCAGCACCCCCAGGTCCTTTTCCACCAAGCACCTTTCCAGCCACTCTTCCCCCAGCCGGTAGTGCTGCAGGGAGTTGTAACCCAGGTGTAGGACCAGCACTTGGCTTTATCGAACCTCTTACAATTGGCCTTGGCCCACTGATCCAGCCTGTCAAAATGCCTCTGCGGAGCCTTCCTGCCCTCCAGAAGATCAACACTCCCACCCAGCTTACTGTCATCATCTGTGACCTTAGTGAGGATGTACTCCATCACCTTGTCCAGGTCATCGATAAAGATATTAGACACAAATGGGCCCAATACTGAGCCATTGGGAACACTAGTGACCATCCGCCAGCTCGATGTAGTTCCGTTCATCCCAACTCTCTGAACCTGGCCATCCAGCCAGTTTTTAACCCAGCAAAGACTGGACCTGTCCAAGCCCAGGCTGCCAGCTTCTCCAGGAGAATGGCACGGGAAACTTCATTAAAGGCTTTGCAGAAGTCCAGGTAAACAACATCCACAGACTTTTCCTCATTCACTAGGTGGATTACCTCGTCATAAAAGTTCAGGCTGGTCAGGCAGGACCTGCCTTTCCCAAACCCATGCTGTCTGGGCCTGATCCCCTGGTTGCTCTGTATGTGCTGTGTGATGGCACTCAAGACGATCTGTTTCATAACCTTCCCAAGCACCAAGGTCAGGCTGACAGGAGTATAGCTCTCCAGAAACTCCTTCCAGCTGTTCTGGGGGGATGCCACATTGCCTAACCTGCAGTCATCTGAGACCTCCCCAGTTAATCAGGGCTGATGATAAACAATGGAGAGCAGCTTGGTGAGATTTTATACCAGTTCTGTCAGTACTCTTGGATAAATCCCATGGAGTCCCATAGACCTGTGAGTATCTAAGTGGCTCAGCAGGTCACTAACTTCTTCCTGGATGATAGCAGAAGCCATTCTGATCCCCATCCCTATATAAGAGCTCTGGGGGATGGTTGCCCTGAGTTATGTTCTCCTATATGAGATATTGGTTCAAAGCTTTTTCTGGAAAGGTTTTAAAAAGAGAATAGGTGGACAACACAGAGATAACTGAAAAGTTTATGAAGTCTTGTTTTCTATTATTATTGTGAAATCACTCCATGTATCGCAGTAGCATGTTACATATACCATGTCTTCTGTAAAACTCTTCTATCATATTTCTTTTCATTTTATATTTTTTAAAATGCTACAGGCAGCTGCTACACAATAAAGACTGAAATTTAACGTTTTATTTCCTGCTCACCATGCCTCAAGGAATAGGCTCTGTACAGAGACAGGTATAGAAACCCGTTATTTACGACTCCCACTACAGTTTAGACAGGAGAGACCTTCCAAACAGATTAGCGTTGTCAGAATTTCAACTTTTTCATGCCCTGTAGCAGAAAATTAGATATCTATAGGATTTTGCTAAGAGAAATTTACATGCCCAAGGAATTGAGCTTCTTTCATGACAGGCAAGGATTCTGAGGATCTACATTTTAGATGTTATTGCCCAAATCCACTAGTAAATCAACTCAAAGTTGAACTGCCATAGTGTTTCTGAGTTTGCAAAAAAATCATATCGAGTCAAATTTCCATAATTTTTCAAATTCTAAATTGACTATATAGCTAAATATAAAAGGAGATCTCACTGAAGTTTTGTAAAACAGATCAACAATAATAATTGGCAGCAGAATATACATTATACTAACTCTTGGAAGGTTTTTTTTTTTTATTTTAGTTTTATTATTTAGCCTAAGAGCAGATCCTGGAAAAATATTTTTTTCTCACTTAGCAGTTATGGCAAGAAATAATTTAGGAGCTGCTGTAAGAATACCAAGAAATGCAGTATCTTGTCTCTTAGAGAACACACTGACTTCCATGTTAAGAAAAAAATTTTATCTTTTTCTACAACTCAGAATAAGAGATGTATTTTAAAGGACATTCAAGTAACTACAACTTTTTATAAAGAAGGAAACAAAAACACTTAATGTAAAGAAGATGGTAGATTTTAACAGAACAAAACACAACGAAGTTTGACTTACTATAAGATACAGCTTACATTTGTAACCTACAATTCAATTCTAATTGGTTATCCATATTCACCTGTTAAAATACTTTGCAATATCATTCTTGTTTAAAATGCTTAAATATTGAAGGATGAAAAAGTAATACGGGTGCATACCTGGCAAGGCACCAAGTTATTTATTATTCAGGAAGAGATACTCTGCAGTTATGAAAATGTACGTAACTTTCTTTTATTTTCTAAGAATAAACTGAAATTTATCTGCTATCATATCTAAAATGCTCCCTTCTAAGAAACACCCAAGAATCCCTGCTTCTTCTGAGACACTTGTATGCAAAAGTATTATTTCATAGTTATGATAATCTACTGTAAGATGCTGAGAACCCCAGGTCAATTTCCTTTCACTTCACACCAAAATAACGATCCACTTTAGTAATGGCATCCCCTAGAGATGAAGTTTACATGAAATTTTTTCCACTTTTACCAGTACAGTCTATTCAAACTCTTCAATAAAACATGAATTGAAACAGGAGCTTTAGAAATGTATTTTCTTTTACTCTACTTAGACACAGCATTGAAAGGAACTGGAAATAACCAGTAAGAAAACAAACCCCATCATGTCAAAGGTTTGTGATTCCAAACACCATGACTTCACATCATTCTTGCAAGTACATTTTACTAGATTTTGTCAAATTAAGGTGTGATATTGCATGTTTCTATCTGTTTGGGAGAGATTGTTTCTTAAAGGAAAGAAAAGATATTGCAAATAGATGGCTCCTTAAATGGGTTTAGTAAAGGCTGCATAAGGCAGAGGCACTCTTGCATCAGGTATGATAATTTGTCTATACCTTGCAAAGTCTGAACTGCAAAACAGCTGTTAATTCATTAATTTTAAACCTAGCTTCTTTCAACATGTCTGCAGGACAAAAGGAAATTGCTGCAGACAGTGGGTGACTGGCCTTAAGTATCTTTCCATATCCTTAATACTCTCCCTCGTTTCAGAGTGAGTATAACATAGACTTTCTTTAACAGAGATTTTATATATATGTATATATGTTAGATATTAACACTAGGAAAGCTCAATATAGTTATCGTATTAAAAAAACAAGGCAACAAACTCATTTAATAAATGCTGTTCTGGTTTCGTAGAAAATCTTGACAGTGTTCAATGATTATTAGCACATGAGAAGGTTTTTTTAAATATTGTTTCAACTAAATTCTTTAGCATTAATAAGAATTAGAATTAAGAAAATAAATTTGTCCACATTGTGTAAAGATTCTTTTTTAACTTCTAGAAGGTAGATTTATCTATCAGTAACGTAAAATAGCTATAGTGCAAAAATAAAATTCATAGCTGGTGAAATAATTTGAAATGCATTAAAAAAAAAAAAATCAATCCTGTCAGCAATGTTTACTGCAGAAGAAAGAGAGAAGAAATCAAAATTCCAGGGATGTATGTCTGGCAAGTTTTATTCTAAGGGACAAGAGGAAGAACGACAATCCACAAAAACTAAGAAAATATTAATGCTCTAAGAAAATTTGATCAGCTCAGGACAGCCTAAAGATACAATAGCTGATTAACGTATATATATTATTTGCAGTATGTTATTTATGGAAGTAAGTCAGAATTGGTGTAATTATTGAATGAGAAGGGAAAGTCTTGAAAACATTGGGTTTTGCAGCCCAAATAAAGAATTTTTGCCTTGAGTGAACACTTTACAAATCTATCTGACCACAGAGAGAAATTTCTTTATGCAAAACAGTGCCCTCTTTAAAACATATTATTATCTACTTTGTTTGCCATCTCTTTATTAAAGCACTTAAATCAACAGCCAGTCTAGAGTGAGCTGAGAAGAATTAGATGATTTAATAAACATGGAAGTGGACAAAAAGCCACTGAGAATTACCATTTGTATTCCAGTTGTGTAAATACACAAGCTCATGTGAATCTTCTACTTTTTCATCCATACTAAGGAATGGGAAGGAATCTGCATTGTGCTGTACTTTCTTACATCTTTATGCTGAGATTCACCTGAGATTAGTCACAATATTGATAAAGTGGCTGCTGTTTCTACAGTGTAAAATAATAAATGCCCTGTAATCTGCCCAGTAAAGATGGGCAGATTACAGCTGTGCAAGAACCTCCAATAAATCTGGGATATACCTATTCGCAATTGTGTCCAACTTTTGAAAGCATGATAACAAGTATAATTATATAAATGTTGGCACCACACACCCCTATTTTTTTATATACAATTTTAAATACTGATATTTTATATGTATTCCATCACTTCCTGTATTTACATATACATATAAATATATGGTGGATTAAAAGAAAGCTAGGGCAAAAAAAAAGCAAACAAAAACCCACTAAAAAAGACCCCCCATTATTTATTCCTTTCATGGTATAATTAAAGCAGAATATAGTATATGAAGGTAACAGAATAAATATAAGATGAACCCAGATCTTCTAAACATAATTAAAACCATAAACCCACTCAGTGATATTTTTAGAATTCAGATAGTGTATCACATTATTTTTCTGTCTTTCTTATACTCTAATCTTACACAATAGAGTTGTCTGAAAATTTAGAGAATAAGACGTGCAAGGAGTCAAAAATCTGTATCTAATTTGTAAACCTACTTGATGATTCAGAGAAGCCTACTGATTCCAGCGTTCTCTATATTCCATTTACTTCAGCTTATGAAATACATAAACATTTTTGGTACTGATGTATCTATTTTTTGAGGTTGTCATCAGGTATGTACTTGTACATCTCATACAGGCCTTTCCATAACTGGATGAGGGAAATATTTCAAATTGGTATAGAAGTTCACCAAAATTAATGTCAATAATTGTAATCAATTAATCTCAACAATTAAAGTTTAAAACACCTGACATCTATCCAGTACTCTTAAGCATGTCAACCAACTGGCCTCTAAAATTAAAGTAAGTAACACTGAAAATCTGTGCTCTCAAACCCATTCACACACAGTTTTTAATTTTCCTAGATGCAGTACTCCATTGTTGTGATTTAAACCCCAGCAGGCAGCCAAGCTCCATGTAGCCACTCACTCACTGCCCCACTTCAGACTGGGGGAGGGAATGGGAATGATAAAAATGAGAAAACTTGTGAGTTGAAACAGAGGCAAGGCCACACACAAGAAGCAAAGTAGGGAATTCACTCACCACTTCCCAACAGCAGGCCAGCGTTCAGCCAGCTTCAGGAAAACCAGACCGCATCGTATCTTATGTTGACTTGGGCAGACAATTCAAACATTCCACCACTTGCTTCCTCTTTCTGTAGTTTTCGTTGCTGGACAAAGCATCATATGGTCTGGAACATCCCCCTGGTCAGTGGGGTCAGCTGTTCTAACTGCATCCTGTCTCAGCTCCTTGTGCACCGCCAGCTTCCATGCTGATGGGGCAGTGTGAGGCACACAAAGGGCCTGAACACTGTGTCGGCACTGCTCAGCAACAGCTAAAACATCCCTGTGATACCAATGCTGTTTTAAGCACAAATCCAAGTCACAGCTACTACAAGAAGAATTTTCTAGTTAAAACCGGTACTTCCATCTGAGTCTCTAACATTATCTACTCTGTAAGAAAGTGAGCAGCTACGATTTATAAATTATCCACAGACATCCAAGATATCATAAACACCTGACTGAGTTTAACACTTCATCATGTGTTTGCAATCCCACTGACATCATCACAATAATTAAATTATTAAGAAGTGCAAGAAACAGGTCCTTCTAGAAGCTATGTTAAGGCACGTGGAGGACAGAGACATAATTTGAGACAGCGAGTATGGCTTCATCAAGGCAAAATCCTATCCGACCATCCCAGTGGTTTTCTGTGATGAAGTAACTACATCAGTGGATAAGGGAAGAGCTGCAGTGCCATTTATCTGGACTTCTGTAAAGCTTCTGACATGGTCCCCCACAACATCATTCTGTCCATCTTGGAGATGGATTCAACGGATAGACCATTAGGTGGATTAGGAATTGGTGGAATGGTTGCCTCCAGAGGGTAGTGGTCAACAGCTCACATTCCCAATGGACTTCAGTGACAGTGGTGTCCCTCAGGGGTCCACACTGGGACCAGTGTTATCTAGTATCTTCATTAATGACATAGATAAGGGGATCGAGTGCACCCTCAGCAAGTTTGTGATGACACCACACTGAGTGGTGCTTTTGACACAGCACCTGAAGGATGGGATGCCATCCAGAGGGACCTGGATAGACTTGAGAAATAGACCCATGGAAATCTCATGAGGTTTAAGAAGACCAAGTACTGGTGCTGCACCTGGGTTGGGGAAACCCCTGGTACCAACACAGGCTGGCGGGTGAACAGACTTAGAGCAACCCTGTTGAGAAGGGCTTGGGATGCTGGTGGATGAGAGGCTGGACGTGACCCAGCAATGTGCACTCACAGCCCAGAGAGCCAGACGTGCCCTGGGCTGCATCCAAAGCAGCGTGGGCAGCAGGGTGAGGGAGGGGATTCTGCCCCTCTGTTCCTGTGAGACCCCACCTGCAGTGCTGCATCCAGCTCTGGGGTATCCAGCACAGGAAGGATATGGATCTGCTGGATCAAGCCTAGAGGAGGGAAACGGAGTTCATCAGAGGGATGGAAAACCTCTTCTATGAGGAAATGCTGAGAGAATTGAGACTTTCCAGCCTGGAAAACAGAAGGCTTTGAGGTGATTTAACTGCAGCCTTCTATTACTTGAAGGGAACTTATAGGAAAGATGAGGTTTACAAGAGCATGCGGTGACAAGAGAAAGGGGAATGTGTTCACATTGAGAGTAGGTTTAGGTTAGATATCAGAAAACTATTTTTACTCTGAGGGTGGTGAGGCAATGGAATAAATTAGCCAGGGAATTTGTGAATGCCACATTCCTGGAGGTGTTCAAGGCCAGATTAGATACGACTCTGAGAAATCTGGTCTAGTAGAAGATGTCCCTGCCCGCAGCAGGGGCATTGAAACTAAAAGATATTCAAGGTGCCCTTCCAATCCAAACCATTCATGATTCTATGAAGCACAGCTTTTGTTATCTGATATTTTGCAATATCCAGGATTATGCTGACTTGCATATATAATAATACAACCCAGATAATCCCAGTATCCAATTTTGTAGTAGTATTCCTTCTCTGCTTTATTCTACCACAGTCATAAAAACATAAGGAAATGCAGCTTAGAAAAAGCTGGGCTAGATTCCATGTGTTATTTAATGTATTTTTTTGCTAATTCCTCATGTTTGGATAAGAAAAATACGTTAGATCTTGGCAAGGCTTATCTTCATTTTAATTAGCACTGTCTTCCAAACAAATGGGAAAAAGGTCCTGATCTACATGTGGATTGACTATGAAACATGAAATCAGATAGTATCTTCCTGGAGGTAGACTGCAACATTACACAAGCATAAAATAAAAGCTTCTAACAATTTACCTCTACAATATACCAATTCAAATATTTCTTTCCCTGAGTTTTCCTCAGTTTGTTTTTGCTAACAGTCAGATTCCTTTTGAAAGAAGAATGTAGGACACCAAATTAGTAATGTGATAGTTGCTAATATGTACTTCCTTTAAACACATCCAAATGTCATTTTTGCAGGAATAAGAATGAGTGCAGGTTTGTACACAGGACAATTGAGATGATTAAGACAGATTTAGATGCCTTTGAAGCCTTCAGAGAAACAGAAGAGCAGAATTTTGTAATTCTTAAAGATAAGCCAAACATTCAGTTCTGCTTTATCAGAATTCACATAAATGTAAGAACAGAGCCTTTTAATATTTCGATTGAGTTGTTAAAAAAGTACCTGATAAAAAGATCCAATTTGTTTTACCATATTGCCTGGACAGAAATAACACTGTATGCCTTGCCCCTTTGTACATTTTAGTGATGCAGGTAACAGGTAATAGGGGTCTGTTACTACCACCAGGAAAGGTCTAGAATCTATTCCTGATTTTCTCTTTTTTTCAGACCTGTTTTGGACCTTAAAAGCTCACAGTGATAACACAACACCAGAAGTGGTTTTAGAAGTTTATTTTGATAAGATACTTTAAAGGACTGCTCTGTTTTAGAAATATCCGTCCTCCAATGGCTGTCGTATTTTTTGCCACAGTATCAGCAATGTACAGAGAAGGCACCTTTAGCCATAAGATATGTTATTGTCTGCATGTCAGTACTGAAACATTACCTTGTTGTAATTATTTCAGTTGGAGCATATGTGGCTTCAAAACTTTATTTTTTTTAATTTGATTTGGTAGTTAGAACAGATTAATTACTACGACCAGAAAAATAGATTAGAAAATTTACTGTTCACTAACTGCAAAACCTGACTAAACTACATTTATTTTCTGAGAGACATAGAAATATTCGCAGCAAGTTTGTAAAAATGTAAGTGCATCTAGTGTCATTCATTGATTTTGGAAGTATATAATTTTCATTTTCATACTAAATTATATTTTAAAAGCCACTTATTCAATAATAGTGTATAACAACATCATAAGGTATACTTGAATTTAGTATGTTTGGAAAATAAATATATTTGAAAATAATTTTGAAAAATAAATAATGTTTCCTTGGCTGCTGGATATTCATAGTTGTGTTTTTGATTAAGAGAGACTTTACCTTCATAATAAAGTATTTAAATAATTACAAAAATTTGAGTCTCACAGAGACGTATACAATCAAGAATCGTCACAGAGAGAAGTCATGGGTTCAAGACAAATTAACTTATCAGAGGAGAACAGTAAAGACAGAATACCATTTATAACCCTGAATTTACATGTCTTTAAAAGAGTCAAAATGTTTTGTTTACTTCAGAGGTTTATGATGTCATTTCTTTTAATACAAAATTATTTTCTCTATGAATAAAGTTTAGGAAAGTGACAGAGCAAGTTAACACTTGATGGTATTTTGTATGCTTTTGGAATTAAAAAACTGGTATTTTGAAGCATCATGGAAATCATATAGTCTAGTTCTACTCCTGTTCCGGAGGGTGGTCTAAGACTAAGAAAGCCTGCAACTTGTGTTGACAATACTTTAAGCTGTTAGAATGCCTAAACTTAAGCTCTTATCTTGACCCCAAAAAATTATTTTAAAGGTAAAGATTTAAGCAAATGGCAAAACTCATTTAGTATACAAATCTCTTAGATGAGATACATTTTTTATTACTGAAATATATCATTTCTCCACTTGATGACATTTTCTATTTTATATGCTTTGTAAATAGAACACTCTAACACAGGGGAATGATGGAAACTTTGGTTGTTATTAAATGTGCTGTACATCATATTCATTAAATTCATGAGCTCTTTCACATAGTGAGATCAAATTTAAAAATATGGTATGTAACACAATATAGTGAGAAAGGCTTATAGGTGTTCCTGGTTTGCTTACAGTTTGATTACTACTACAAACCTATTGGAAATCAAATATACGAAAAAATAGGGTTTTTTTAATAGTGACTTAAATAGGTAAGACTTATTGGAAGCCAGACTGAATTAGACATTTTGTAATATTTAAAAAATGATTCCTCAGTCACAAAAACTAAAGCAAGAAAGAACTATGGCTACTGTGAAAGGAGGGTGGCCATAGGACAAAACAAAAGCAGATACAGTGTCATTGTGCGGACCAAATTAGATAAATTTCATCAGATGCAGCATGTTTAAAATAATAAAATCTTCATTTCTGGTTTTCTGTCCTTGATTCCACAAACTTTCTTCCTATTCTGAGCACAACACATTTTTAGGTGAATTTCCTGTGTGCTTCAGACCACACAAACACATTGTACAGTCTGGCTCACACAGTCTGACTGTCTGAACATTAGTCCTACCGGAACAGAACCCCATTTACACTGAGAGCCCACACAAGAGAAAACCTGCAGTGAATTGTCTGGTGGCTCAACAAGAGGAACGTTGGCAGCATTATAAACTTCTTGTTCAACCCTTCAAATCAGCAGTCAAGCAAAACGCTTGGGAAGAAATACTATATTGTAGAGAGAATACTGTATGAGTCAGAGAAATACACTTTTCTGGCATGTTTTCCATTTCTATGACTTCCAGCCTCAAAGAATGCAGACCAGTGCTGACACCTTTGATATAGCCGCAAACTTTGAGTACTCTTGGCTGTCTTGTGAGGTATTTCCATTCAATTTCGTTCTGAATAGGAAAAAAAGACATAGACACCAGTGCATATACTTGACTGTTCCCAGCTGTGAAAACAACATGATTCTGCTGCATACTACTGCTTTAGTATTTTTCAATCTGTATGATTCTCAACAGTATCCCTCAGTCAAACCAAAAGCGCAGTTCAAAAGAATGCAGTCGGTGTAAGTCTGTCCTTATTCATGAATGCTGATGTTTCCCTAGGTGTCTTTGGACACATTAATCAAATCCTGTCAAAAAGACAAAGCACTGTGAGAACTGCTAGAGATGAACCAGAACTGTTTAATGTGGAAACTATACGGAGAAACTTCTAATTATAGAAGGAACACAAGTCAAAACTTTTATTCACAAAGAGCCCATAAATGACTCTCCTTAAAGTGTCTTGAGCCACACAAAGAAAGTCCTAAACATGCAGACACATAAAATCATATTTTTATGCTAAAAGTGGAATTTGACCAAGACTTTTAACCTAATGAGGAAGCTGGCTTTGAACAAGTTAAGGATGTAAAATGACCTGGTAATTTGGCTCTTAACACAAAAATTCCCTCTATCTCCTGCTCTGAAACACTACTAAAGAAATTGTGTTAAAACTAGAAGAAAGTTTTTAACAAAAGTAGAAAGTTTTTAACAAAAGAAGAAATATTTTAGCAAAACCTTTTCTTTCTGTATATGTGTATGATTCATTACACAAGCATTGTATTCATGGCTTAGCTTTTCATCTATTTTTGCATTGTGCATGCTGCCCATGAATTTTAACTTTAAGTAACATTTAGCTCATTGATCTCTCAGCCAGCTGACATTTAAAAATTTAAAAGCTACAAAATTTATATTTAAAAACTTCGTATTTTCTGGTTAGAAACTGGTGAACCTAGAACATGTAAAGCACTACAATAAAAATAGCACAGAAGACCTGAGGCTGATAGCCTCACTACGATTAAAAATTATTTGAGGCATTGCCAATGCAAGATCGTACTTCCAACTTTGCAAAACCTCCAGCATTTTACATGGAATTTTTCACAGTAGCTGTGTTCCTCAGTACACACTTTTATTTGTATCTTTGGGATTTAGCATTATCCTAGGGTGAGGCAAAATATTTGTTCTCTTCTTTAAAAGTCCTTGAAATTTTACTCAAATATCCTAGCTCTGCTTTGAACAAAGGAAGCAATGTTAAATCATTCAAGAAGGTTCCCTTTACAGACAGAAGTGTCATTTTGCCACACCATTAAAAAAATCTCTTGATATTTTTTCCATATTTCCCAGATAGTTCAACTAAGCTTGTTTTAACTTCCCAAAGAATGAAGCAGAACACACAATGTTAATCAATGTTAAAATCTCTCTGTGTCTCCTTGAAAGCAATCAAGCTACACCTTCAAAAAATCCAGATGTCATCACTGCTAACAAGGTGAATTAACAGGAACAGTTTGCAACACAATATCATATTTATGAGCCAGGAATATAATGACAAATGTCTCTCTGTCTCAGACAGACAAATACATTATTTGAAAGTGCCCACTAAGATCTCTCTGCCAAACAAAAGATCAGTCCTTCGTAATAGAAGCAAAAAACCCTAGTTAGTAAAATATAAATTAAAATCTAGTAAAGTTATACAGAGTAACCTGAAACTATGTCTTTGACTGCACTCAGTTCACACTTAAAATGTAGGTAAGCCATTCACTAATGACAGCTTTATCACTCAAGTCTGTTGTCCATGGTCATGTCGATTTTGACATAATGTTTTTTTGTAATTTCTGTAGTTTCGCCACTGCATATGTGTTATGGTTGAAAAGAAAAAGTAATTGTGTGAATTTTAAAGTAGCATTTAGGTAGTTGGACTTGTGACTCCAATGTAGATCCACAGACAAATCAGAAAAACTGGTTAAGTTGTTCTTATAAATCTATTTAATGTAAATGCACTCTCCAAACACTACTTTTATTTCTTCTTTTTGATTCACAGTATGCTCTTACTGAAAACTCTCTGAATTCCTCACATCTACTTCCTAGAAATAATCCTCCGTTTGTTCTCACTGTACTTTTGATAGCACAATAGTTGCTTTTAGCCAAACAGGAAGTTAACGTTTTTGTTAAATGAGTATCCTACTTCCAGCCTGAAGAAATTGCAAAATCACCTATTTGTTTCTATAGTCTCAGTCTTATCATAAACTATAAATCCAGTGCCATTTTGTATACTTTGTTGTTGTAGACTTATAGAAGCCCTTTACTCATTTATCAATGTTTACGATTTCAGTCACAACTTTAAATAGTTCACCAGATACTTTGAGTTCTAATGTTGTATTAGATATTAAGGCATGATATAAAAGATAAAATTAGTATCTCTGGCTTTCTTGACAAATTCATGCAGGGGTTTGTCTTAGCAAGATTTGTCTCATTTACTATGTCTATAAAAATGTATGCTGTATTTCTGGCAGTGCCACTGTGTCAGCTGAAGACCTCGGTTTACTGTGATTTTTTTACATTGCGTAACACGTAGGTTGTTCTTATTAGCATATGTCTCCAAAAAAAAAATTACATTTGCCAAATCCATCTCCAAGATTTGCAGTGACATTATGACAATGCACTGCCATTAGAACATCTTGTCATAAAGCTCTGCTAACTGAATGGTAATTTGTACGGGAATAACCCTGTGTGTCACAGATCACTTCTGAGTGAGTGAGCAGCGAAAATGGAGTTGCATTTAATGCAGCAAGATGTTGTACTCTCATATTTTTCACTCCTTACTGTTCCTCTTAATACTCCACCCTTGCTCTAAAAATGCACATTTAGATTAAACGATAGCTCCCAATTAAAAAAAACAGACATTTCCAGAAATGTTGCTTCAAGGGAATCCTAACAGTATGTAAGCGAAAAATTCAAGACTTCAGAGATTATTATCACATAATGGCAAAAAAAAAAAAAAGAAAGGGAGAGAGAAGGTTGTTTTGAGTTACTATATGGGATTTAGGGATACAAGGGAAGTTATACAGTTACTTTTCAAATTTTCCCAAGTGACCACATATGTATCTGTGGCAGTGTTTACTGCACAGATCAGCACAGAAACTCTAGCACAGAAATGCACAGATCAGTCTCTTATACAATTTCAATGACAGTGGAACTCATAGGCCAGGAGGTTCCTCACTGGGCTGACATCTCCAAGCAGGTCTTTCCTTGCTAGGGGCAGCCCATTCAACATTTCCTTAACTCTTGCATAAGCTGTGTCAAAAAAAACCACCAAAACTATACCTAATGGAAGCACAGACAATTTCTCCAAGGTGGCAATCTTGTTTTCCACCACCTGCCCAGAAATGTGATCAGTCTAGTTCAAGAAAATTATTCCTTTTCATCTCAAATTGTATTTTACATAAAATCTGAATGTCAGAGTACTATTAACCATCCTGATCCTTCAAGCATTTCTTCATTGTTCCTTACATTATTTACTACCTCAAAAACAGGTTAAGACAAAACATTAAGATACATTTTCTGAAACTGCAGCTAATTAGATAATGGATTGTTTTTAACTTAACATTGCTGAGAAGTCAAGTGTGAGAAGGAGGAGACTCAAAGTATATTTGGGCCCTTTCTACACCAAATCTTGAAATCAAGATATAAGGCCTATATACTCCTTTAATGAAAACATACTAGGGCCAGCTGAGAGTACTCTCTCTAGTTTCAGATATTCTGATGTTTTTACATATGTAGGGCTATATTGTATATTAAAATTCCTGCAGTAATTCCTTCCAGCAGAAGGAAGATTTTGGATAAGATTGCAGCCTCAGATTATAGCAAAATTGATTTCAGAAGTATATTTCTTTGTACTTAATTTCATCCATTGCATAAATTCTGAACGTGAAACCAAGATTCTTGCCGATTCTTTTCAAATTTAAAAATTCCATTCGGTAAGAAAAGGTTTTAACTGCCAATTTGAACTAGGCAAATACTGTGACGAACCACTCTTTCAGCAGACTTAATTCAGTACTTTGTCACGTGTTCCATTCATCCTTTCAACACCCCTCCTTTCACACCTGTGGTCTGCAATTCTGGCTATATATCTTCATTAAAGATTTTTTCAAATCCAGATACAGAAAAGCCTAAGAAAGTTTAGCCTATAACTACGGACATAAATATTCACACACTTCCAGCCAGGCTGATTCAACCTGTGTTGCTCAGAAGCTGTGCAGCTTCAGCAGCACTGTCCTTGAGCTAATTGTACACTGCCTCTCAGCAGGAGAATGACAGTCTATCTTGTAAGTGAAGAATAAATGAAAAAGACTTTTTTTGCCTAAAAAGCAAACAGTGAGAGAAAATATGACTGCTATCTCGAAGCACACTTAAGCTGAAGGGCACTGTTGGCAAAAGAGCAAGTAGAGACTTACCATGAACATGTTCAAGCTGCAAATCAGAAGATTTCTATCCAGTAGAACATGAAGGCTTTTATTTGCTTCACAAAAATGTTGCCCACTAGCAGTTTTTCTAGTTTTATCATGGCAATTCGTAATTTTATGAATGATCCCATAAATTAGACACCCATTGTAGTAGTGTTTGGACTGGATGGCTCTTCAAGTTCCTTGCTGCCATATTCATTTGTCTTTAGAATTCATATTCATAATGCTTTAGAAGGACTTTGCTTAATTTCATTAGTTTTCTCTAAGTGCCTGATATTATGTTGTGAGACACTGGACCATTAATGATTAATGACTCAAAATATTTACCCATTTGTGGAGGTGGCAGTGTGCTTCATTGAGGCCAGGTTTGTATCCCTCGAGAGAGGTGAGTTTTCGGGTGTGTAATGGATGGGCTTTTTTCTCTTTTTTTCTTTCCCCTTATACATTTTCTTAAGTAATATTTTTATGCTTTCATATTGTTACATTTCTGTAGAGAACAATAACCAAAATGGCTACATACCTGCTTTCAATTGCAAACAATTTGTTCTAGAATAAACCCTACATATATATATATATATTTATATATGTATGTATGTATGTATTCACAAACACCAACCATTCGGTGTCATTTCACTCTAGTCAGCCCCAAGGGATCTATTGACAAAACCTGGGTTACTCTTGCCTTCGTGGGGGCAGGTGGTAACATATGTTAGGAAGTATTTCATTAAATACTAAACAGTTGGGAAAAAAACAGATGTTCCACTAAGGTTAGCAGAAAACAAGGCGCTTTCCTCTTTGGATGTAAAATGAGTTATGCAGAATGGCAGGTCTGAATATAAGTAGCAATGCTTATAAATTTTAAAATCCTAGATTTAATCTAAGCCCAGTCAGACTACCAGATGGCTCTTTGCTTAGAAAAACAAGGATTTTTTTTTGCTAGAATTCTGCAAGTACACATATCTCTGGAGAAGGCTTTAAAATTTATTTATCTTAAATTTCTACTGTTGTTTTGCATGTAACTTTTTAATTACAGATAACTTTCTAAAATATTTCTACATTATTCTGTAGCACTTTTCTTATCAATTCAAAATTATTTATTTGTGTGCATATAAGTATTTTTACTTTCTTCTTTCCCTTGTTCTAAATAATTTAATTTAGAAAAAATTTAAGCATTTCAGAATAACTTCTTGCATTCTGCCATGGTAAATTTGAATAAGATAGAAAATATATGTAGCCATGCTCAGAGGTCTGAAAAAATATTCTTTAATCACAATTTTGCCTCAACCCTGCGTTTACTTCCCACAATTATTTTACTTTTTCTCATTAGTTTTCATGTGAGGTACAAGCATCTATCTGAAGGACATTCAGGTGCATGAATCAAGTTTCTGTTGGTAACAGATATGAACAAAATGTATAGCAGTTCTATAAGAAAACAGACCACTTTTCAGGGCAACAAGAAAATTAAGATTGTGTGTGTGCACGTGTGAAAAGATCTAAAACTGATTTGTGGATCAAATTCATTATTCTTTCTAAAAGAAACAAAAATTCCTCTTTCAGTTCATACGTTTCATCCTGTTTTCAGAGCAAATCCTGCCAGCTGTGAGGCACAGTTAGGGCAACAGACATCTTAGGCTTCTGTTAGCTGAGGCTGGAATGCTCACAGTACACCTGAAACAGATATCTCCTCTGAGATACACACAGGTCCCTATTATTTACGCTCAAATCACAATGTACTTTCCAAATAGGCCAAATTGAGGAGATTTTTCACAATTTCAGCGGAAAACTTCTAGATGCAAAAGTAATGTCTTATTTCTATTTTGTATTTGTTACCAAAAATGTGTTGTACTTTGCTTAAGATTATCCTGATAAATCAGCCAGTTGAGCATAAAAAAACAGTCCTCCAGGTTATTATTAATTATATACTTTGAACGTAATATTTTATCTCAAATTGTTAGAGTTAAGCAAATATTTATAACCTTAACCTTGTAACTAAAAGTATAGAGCAATATTAATAAAATTGTCACTGGACTATCCAGGTAATTTTTTATTTTATAAAGAACTTCAGTAGCAAAAATTATTTTTTACATAAGAAATAGGTAAAATGAACAAAACTGCTTTGAAGAAGTTCAGGACACATAGACCTGCTTTCTAAATTAGGCTGTAAAGTATTTTTAAAATTTTGCTAAGCAAAAGACATATTAACTTCCTTTGTGATATTTTCTGAATATAACTTCCATTTATTTATATGAATAAATGCTTGGTGTATAAAATAGTAATTTAGAGGCTATACAGTGTCTAAGAAGAATTTCAAATTAGTTTCCAAGCTATATATCAGTTTATTGCTTCAAGAGTATTTAAAGTACTGAATTTAAAGGTTTGGGATTTTTTTCCAAAATAACACTAAGCTGTCATATAAAGCTATGTTGCATGATATAATATGGTAAAGTTAAATATTACCATTCTGAGCTTATATGAAACTTCACTTGAACTCAAAGTATAAACATATAAAATATTGACTGCATTTCAACTACCATTTAGACTTTTCCTCTATTCTTCAGAGCAGTTTACCTGAAAACTGTCTTACTTGGACTAACTTCGAATATTTAAAAATTTAGCCTAAACCAGATGGCTGCGAAAATGACTGAAAACCATTAGAAAGATGTGAATTGCAAGTTTCACCAACAGACCGTATCAATCACAACGACATTGCCAATTACTCACTTTAACAGCCTATGTCCATTTGGCATTTTTTCCAAATGTATTTGATTTAGAACATCACTGCATTGGAGACTACACATATTGAGACAGGAGGCGAGACTGAGCCCATCCGGCGTTCCTCCCTCTCCTGCCAAAAAACAGTCAGAAAAATCTCTCTTTTACTCTTCTGATTTGGAGTAACATGGCTCTAGCTTTGTTCTCCTTCCCACAATTCTTGTAGACAGATCTCTTTCTGCAGATTCAATCTATTTCAGCCATTGACTTTCGGGTTTGAGGAAAAATTTAAATGAAAGTTGGCTCAGACCAGCACAAACAGTCTTGGCCGAAAGAATGGTTGCTGGTTTTGGCCTTTGTTGAAGTACAGCCTCACAGAAATGGAAGTTGATAAATTATCAACATTAGGAGTTTGACAGAAATTGATAGTATTTTGGAAACATAGACAGTGAATGCTGAGGCCATTTTTCTGCAAGCCTACAGGTTAGTGATGGAAAGAGAAATTAGACAGTTTAGGTCAATTAATAATACAATTTTAAATCACAATAATAATATGGTATGCATATATTAAATTTATCAGCAATGAACATCTTAGCATATTAACTAGAAAAAAAAGGACGTTTTGCAAATATGTAATTAAATATGCAAAAAATATAATTAAAATATGAAATATATATTTAAAGGGGTGGTTCTCAAATATTTCCCAGGCTGTTGGTTTTAGCCCTCGTAATAGCCTACTCCTGCCAGGACATGATAAGATGAACAAGATGAAAAACTGATTGAGTTTAGAAATCCGGCCTCTACACCAAAGCTAGAGGATTTCTGCTTGAGTGATCTCCTAAGACTAACTAAAGATAACACGAGTTAATCGGGCCCTATGTTGTCTTCTTTAGTGAGACAAACAATACCACAGGCAGAAATTCCAGCTTTTAACACACTGAATCACTGATTTTTATAGTAAAATTACAACATTTGCTGAATCCTGTGTGGATGCAGGCAATTCTGACATTGCTGCGTATTCTCTGTGTACAGTTATGTTTATCTGTATTATCATCTAAACTCATTCTGTTCTCTTCTCTGAGCTGCTGTTGAAGTCTTCAAGAGAATTTTACTCTTAATCTCTGTCAGTCTAACCTAAATTTCATTGACTGTTTTGTAATATGTTTCACTGCTTCCTGCCAAAATGGATGAAAGACAGTAGTCAAGCTACTCTCCAGCTTGCAAAGAAGTGCGAAGTCACTAGTGGCAGTACCTGGCAAAATTGTCTCAACTTGTATATGAGCTGCCAGAAGCAAGATATTTCTATGAAATCTGAAGGAACAAAAATAACTACTGAACTTGGTGCCTGTCCTGTACACTCTAAAGGCTTTCAGCAAAAGAGAAAGCACAGTGTATACTGAACGATGTAGTGGGTATATTCTTGTCCACAAATATCTAAACTGATTGTCAGCGAACCACGTATATGACAAAAAGATGCATGTTTCTCCACTTTTGTGTGCTGGAATTTGAGTGGTGTGTGTTGAGACAAGACCCATTGTTTACTCATCTTGTCAGAGAAGAGAAACAAATAAATGTCAGGTGCAAAACCAATATAAATCATATGTCACCAATACTTTACACATCTGGATATGGAATTCCAGAGAGACGCAAGATACTGAGATATGAACGAACTATGGAGGTGAAATCTGGTTTTGGCCAGCACTGTATTTGAGGAAATTAACTCTTAAAATACTTGGTAAGCTGATGCTTCAAATTTTTATATATATTGGTTCTTTTGGATAAGCCAGAAAACGAGTTTTTAATACATGAGGAGGAAAAGAAGGAGATAGTAGACCTTATGTAAATTATGGCCTCAGGAAATTTTTATTGTTTATTATTTTTCTCATTTTAAAGTGTCCTGCATAGTCAGGCAACAAAATTAAATTTGAGTCAGGATTAGAGAAAGAGTTGATTTATTGGATGTACTGACTGACAATGTGTTTAATTCCGTTACTAAGGGATTTTTTTGTTTTAAGGGCAGAATAGCCACCAGCATGTGACAGAAGGCTTACTAATGAAATGTGTTCTGTCACCAGTGTCAGTAACTGCATATTATAATCTCTGAGATGTGTGATCATTTTGACTGTCTTTAAATTAATAACATGCTGTTTGTCAGATTGATGGACCCTCAATTTGCTAAAAAAATTTGCTGAATTTTGCTTTTTTTCGGTGAAATTAGGATATCTTAATTAAGAAGATAATTTGGTGTTATTAACGTCAAACAAATGAAAAATCCCATATCTTCAGATTCTCAGAGTTAATTTAGGATTTGTGTGTCCTTCATGGCAGAAAATGAATGTTCAAATTTAATTTCTGCTCATGTAAGTCTGGTTGTAGACACATTTGAGTGAAAGAGAAAATCTCATATGGGAGTGCCCAGGTATACATACAACTTGGCTTCTCAATTCAAGAAAATCTTCCATTTGCCCTAATTGTATAAAGTAGCATCCGCACATGGAGTGAAGATGCCTAATTTGGGTTTTTAGGCTAAATTAGAGGAGATGAAATGTTCATTAAGGAAGTGTAATGGCTGCAAGGCATGAGTGAAACAATACAAGTAATTTGGTATGCTTTGGGATTACGTTCTCTTTTAAAAATATTTGTCAGATGTGGATGTTATTTTCTAGAATGTGGATGACTTCTTGCTGCAAGATATTTATGCAGAGTCCTCCACAGAAAAGTTCCCCAACTCCCACCATCACCTCCAAATGGATTCATCAAATGTGCAGCGGAGGCTTAAGTGGGACTTTTACTGGTGGAAAGGAGATTGAAAGGTTTCAGTCTTTCTCTGGTAGTAGCTACTGAGGAATCGGGGTTTAGGATTGTGTTCCGGCCTGTCTGTGGAGTGTTTGCTCAATGAAGGTCATCCCTTCACTGACTTGTCTAAAAGTGAAGATTTTTTCATATTGAGTGGCAAAGATACTCACAGTAAGTCCAAAAATATGAGATATTCCAATGATGGTATGAATAGGAGTTATTTGCTGGCATTTCAACGCAGTGTAGCTGAGCTCTCCAAGGAGATAAGAAAATCTTTCACCATGTGGGGCCAAAATCACCCCAATGAATGCTGCTTTTGCTATAGGGTTTAAAACTGGGATTTTTTTCCATTTACAATTAGACCTGTATGATGAATTAACCGAAGGGCGCGCTACAATTTGTGTGCGCCTGTCATTTTGACAGACCTTGTGCTTCTTTCTTATCCAAGAAGGAAACAATTGTATACCTGCTCTGCAGAGATAACTGGTTATTGCAGGCAGACACTCCATTAACAATCCTTGTATTATAGAAAAAAATGACCTCTTATTGACATGGAGAAGTTTAGGGAGAAAAATTGTGAGCAGAATGTAGAGAAATAGGCCACCTATCACCCAGGAGAACATGTATATATATAAATAAATGTCTTCTGACACCTAGATTTTAACAAAGGCCTGTTTTTTTGATTTCTTAAAAAAAAAAAAACACAAACAAGTAGACAAACAAAAAACAAACCCACACACACACAATCAAAAATATAATTTGTTGCAATACTTCTTGTGGAAGGACTACTGAGATGAGATGTGCCACTCCTGCTGAGACTAGCATGCATCTAAGTCAAGTGTATTTGGGCTGATAAATGCATTTTTTTTCCAAACATGCACCTCTTCTCTCTAAAAACCTAGCTTAAAAATTATTTGTATTAACTCATTCAGTTAATTCATATCTAGGTATATTTATGTATTTATTACACAATTTTCTGTGTTTACAGCAGCATTAACATCTTATAAGTCACTGTTTAGGAGATCATTTGCAAATTTAATGAAGATGATTGCTGCGTGTAAGGAGTGCTGAACAGCAGTTATCTTTTAGAAGAGATTTATATATTTACTTCATAAGGAAAGGCAGCTACAAAACACACCCATCTCATTTTAGTTTTCATTTTGTTTGAAAATTGCTCCATGTATTCACAGAAAACCAAGCTTTTTTAAGTGATGGAAAGTAGAGGGGAAAAAATTAATAACCAAGTAAAAAATTATTTTTCATCATGCATAAGCAATCTGTTGAAGAAAAAAGGTTATAATAGTCTAAACACATTTTATGGATGTAAATTCTCATTTGTGAAATCTGTAACATGAAAAATTTTATATTCGAGTACGAACTACAGTGAAACCAAGTGTCACATTATCTGCAAACAGAATTACAAGGACCATTAAATCATTAAACCATTAAAGCCATGATAGAGCACAGACTACAAAAAAGTTAATGGAAGTTCATTTACTTGAGGATCATGAGGCAAACCCTCAGGTCCAGTTTCTGGCTTTTCACTTAAGAAGGAGAAGGATTTCTTGTTCAGCCAATGTGCCTACTGCAGTTTACAATGCCCCAGAGGAAGCTCATGGGGACAGGTAGCAGGCAGTCATTACAAAGATTAATGGAGCTAACACCGCCTTTTCTGCACTCTGATAGGGAAGGTGCCTTTACCGCCTTTTCCCTCCTCTTCCAAATAATAAAGTTTTGTTTCGCCCTCTGTTCAGGTCAGCCATTAAGCCACAGACTGGGGCACCAAATCTGTAAGGATCTGCAAGACCCCAGAGGACAGTACTTTTCACAAACTGATATCACCATATCGGAGGCCATTACTTGCATCTCAGAGTGAGAAGATTCATTTAGGCCTTTTACTGAATCCTTTGGTCTTCCTGAAGTCATCTCTCTCCAGTTCTAATGTGTCTAAGAAAGAAAAATCAAAGCAAAACTCTCTGTATAATGTGTTCTCAGATTCTTTCAAAATGCTGAAAATCGTTGTCATCTAACAATCTGAACAGTAGCGGTAAATACTTGCTATACTAATACTCTTAAGCAGACCACAGAGACCACTCTTTTTTGGAGAGGCTGCAGATAACAAATTTGAGCATCAACTGCTAGTTTTTCACAAAGGCCAGGTGCTCCCTCACAGTTCAGAATCCCTTGATCTCACCTATAAACTTGCTACTGCTGCTATGCTGTAATTTCCCATACATCTGTGAAAACGCCAGCAGTATACGTGCAAGAGAGCAATAAGCTTTGGAAAGATCCCCAGTGGGTCCATCAATCTAACTTAGTGGCATTCTACCTCACAAAAGGACATGAAAAAGTAATGTGGAATAGCTATGCCTTCGCTTTATAACCTGCGTGTTTGTGTAATTTAAGAGCAGCTTGCTAGAGCTCCCTCCTTACTTGCAGGACAGACAGATAATTGTAGCTTTTTTGCTCTAGTGTCATTCTGTTTCAGTTGATGTCTCTCAAATAGTCACCAAAAATTTACATTTAGGTGAACAGATCCTCTAGTCTTTGCTCAGCTAAAGCTTATATTCACTTTTACACAGACATTTAAAAGTCCTGTACTGAAATTCAATATAATATAAATACATATGTTCAAACATGCATGTTTTAGATCATTTCTTCAAAATTCAGCAAAATGTTTCTGCCTACAATTGGTTTCAATGACACTACATATGGAGTGACGTACTACTGGCAGCAGATGCAGGCACAGTGTATTCAAGAGCTTCTTGTCACTCTTCATTAGGCTGTCATCGTGTAATACCTTATATCTAGCAGGTTATTTAACGGGGGCACACTGTTGTGTGTGATGTCTGTTGCTGCCTGTTAAAGATAATCTGCAGTACATATTTCCCTCAGGTTACATCTGAGAATGTAGTGTGTTATTCTTGTCTTTAATTTCTCAAAATAATGAAAATTATACAAAACAATATAAAAAATTTGCATTCATTACTTTTTTATAAACTCTAGAGCAAATTTCTCGTCTTGGTTTTAGAAAAAGACATGAATACTGAAAAAAAAAAATTGTGCTTTCTTGAAGTGCTACATATGTTTGAACAACTTCAGAATTGCAGATGAAGTGAGAAACCACTGAGGTACTTCTAGGCATTAGTGCCTTTTAGTGCATTGACCACTGCAACCCTTGAAATCTGCCTCATTCTTCTCCTATTACTAAAAAGTCTGTTCACTCATTTGATAGTGAGTTTCTTGACCTAGCTTCAGAAGAAGGTAACTAATGTACTATTTTTACATAAATTCTTCTGGTATTTGAGATCTTAGATAATACTACTGTTGAAGAGTAAATTAATGTGGTTATCTATTAACTCATATTTGCTCTTTTCTTAACCCTTGTTAGAATTTCATACAGGAAAGTAGTCTGTGGACTATAACAGTGCTCTACAACTATCTATAAATTTTGAAGAAACTGAATGACAAAGTAAGGATTAAAATTACGCTTCAAAAAAATCTCATCTTTGGGGAAGGAAGTTTAGAAAATTGAGGTTATATTTTACTTTTTTAACACTTTTTTATTATTATTGTTAAGTGATTTGGGAAAAGAAAAAACAGAACTAAGTGTTAGAATTGAATGTTTATGTACTTCATAATCTTTACGATAGGTAAAGAACTAAAAACTGATTTGGAACTCAGAAGAAAGTGTAGTTGTCAGGTTTTACCTTGTGGTGTTTATGTCAATATGCCCTGCATAGAGAAAACTCCTAGCAGAAGTTCTCCCTGAAAAAAACTTCTCCCTGAACTACGGGTATGACTAAACAGAATTTAATTACTTCTATCCTGATCTGTAAATTTGAGTTAGCTAGAGATGTTTTTATTTTCTCATGACAAGGAAGAAAAGGGCATTACCCAGGTAAAAAAGAAAAAAGTTATCTGAGGCAGTCAGTGTAGCTAGAAACAGTCAAATTTAGAGCTTGTCAGCTTGTCAAAAACTGTATGTATGTTGCAAGACTGAATGAAAAGATCAGAACTTGCTGACATTGCCATCTCAGCAACTACAAGACCAAACAATTTTGTTCACTTTTGTCTTATTTTCCTGTGTCCATTACCCTTTGTATCCGAACTGCTGCCTTGAGAGAAGTCAATCATAATTTTCCCCAGGAATTGTCATATAGACAACGGCCAAGTACACTGATAACTGCACTAAAGTTAATTTTATTTTACTCATTTTAGAAATGCTGCCACACTAAATTAGACCATTTATTCGTTTAATCTGGCAGCAAGCTTCTAGCAATGGGTAATGTCTGTTGTGAAAGAATGTTCTCATGCTGCAAAAAGCCAAGCGTGAATTACTACATTCACATGAGAAACAATTCCTTCATTACCATTACCATGATTACTCTCTGTCTAAAAGAAGGAGATTTTAATATCTTTGGCGCAAAACTCTGTGGTTCCTCATCAAGGAAAACTAACTTGTAACTGGCGCTTGACCTAACAACCAGCCAACACGAATTTCATTGCTTGGAAGTATGAAAGTAAAAGCTGTGCTAACAGGAGAAACATATGAACTGGCATCTACCAGGTTTTTACTAACCTCTAACTCAGAAAAAGCAAGTGTGTGAAATTATACTGGTTCTATTTGAAAAGGTTTGCAAGAAAAAATTCCCTGTGATGCATAGGATATATTCCCCTGAGTAACAAAACTTCCTATTTCACTGTTTTGACGGAAAATTGTGTTCTTCTAAGTTAGGCGTAAACTGAAAATCTGACTGCCAGATTTCTTGTTGAAAATAGGCGGAACATTAGCCTTTTAAGCTGTGTGGACTCTGCTGCCACTCAAATTCAAGATAAGAAATTACCAACAAAAGCTTTCTGCCACCAGCTGCCGTTCTAATTTCCATCTCTCTCCTTCCCATCACCTGCATCTGGGATTCCTGCTTTTCCTTCACAGCAGACACAGTGAAACAGATGGATGACAGGGATATGAAGAGTTAGACAGAACTATGGGTGACAAGACTCCTTTCTATGTAGCGACTTCACCTGCAACATCAAAAGAGACAGAAGTTGATAGGTACAGAAAAACTGAAAAAGAACTATGCTGTATGACTTTTAATAAGGAACATGGGGTTTAAACTTGCAGTGCAAAACCCCCCTATTATATGGTACTGCTGAAACTCCAATGGAAGGGTAATCCACAGAGGATGTTGTAATGGATATCTCGAAGAAAATTAGAAATCTTATAAAGTAAATTTCAAAATCAGGATATTCCTAACAGTTTTGCAGCTCTATATTATCTGTATTATGACACAGGGAAAACAAAAACTATAGAAACGAAAAATTGTTTTACAAATCCTATCACTGCATTTATGTTTCTGAGTTACCATTAAAAACATGTTTAACCTACACAATAAAAATGATACAACGAAAAACAGTAAAAATTTTATCACCTATTTTCTGGACAAAATAAACCTGAACCAAATATTCTAAACTGTGTAAGAAAACCTTATAATCATTAAAACATAGTTGCTTTTTTTTATACAATGAGGATAGCCCATTGTAGTTAATCTATCTCATGTAACACCACAAATATTCTTACAAAAATACTGTCCAAGTTCTAAAATCACTTTCTTTCTGAATTTGCCTGCAAGCACTAAACTGTCTGTAGCAGTGGACTTGATATAAAATCTGGGAAGATCATATCAAAACCATTGTACTTCTTTAAAAATTCCTGTCAACTTTTTTAAATTACAAAGTTTGTGAAACTATATGTATATGGCTTTCCCGGGCAAGTTCATCATCTTTTAATGATTTTAAGGACATAAAATGATCTTTTCACTGCATATTTATCAGTATATGCTAAATTCCTCTTTGGCTGTCCTCTATTACTTTTTAATTCTCCTTGCTAGAGTACTGCCTCATGTTTCTTATGCATTCAGGGAGTTAATCTTTACTGCTCAAATTTTCCACTGGAGTTCAGTACTTGAAGTAATGTATATAATCTCAATACTCATTAATTTTAAAGAACTTTACTAGTGCAAATGAACTTTTGAATTCAGACGTTGATTATTTGGGAACTTTTACTGATATAAATTTGCTTTTTAAAAAGCTACTAACAGTGTTTAAACAGTAAAGAATTCCTGCAGTAGTTTGAGCAGTTAGTTTTAAGACAAAATGTGTATGAAAACCTAGGATGTCAGACCTCTAGTTTAACAAGCAATGTGCTGTCTACTATTTTCTTTTCTGTTCTACTAATACTTTCCAGTTCTTTTTGTAATATGTTTCTGTCAGACAGCTGGCTTCTCATTTCTGTGCTTGCCCACTCAGAATGATGTTTTTCGTAAACTGGCAATTTAATGTCTATTATTATTCTGCATTAAACCACTACAGAATGCCAGTCAGATATTGCGATTTTTTCTATCCAGCTGTGCTGAACTACAAGTAGATATGAAGTAATTGACCTTATTGTTCACCGAATTGTACAATGCTTTGCCACCTACTGTTTTGTGCCACTCACTTCACTTCATGTATCTTCGCAAGTCATGACCTTTATGGCGGATATTTCTCTCCAACATAGACAAAAACCACTTTTACACAAGTAGAACATTAACCACAGTCAGCACAATATTTAGGCAACAGAAAGGCTGAGCAAACCCTCACTGATAAGAATAGAGATTCTAGACGAGATTTTTTTCTAACATGGGAAAAGGACAAATAGAATTGCTTTTATGAAAACAAACACTTGAAAAGTCTCCAGTGGATGAGCTAATCTCTCCTATTTTCTCAGAAACACATGGTGGTTTATTTTGTAGTTGAAAAAGCTAGGCATAATGAATGTACTATACAGAACAATTAAAAAAAAAAAAAAGCTGTAGGAGCAGTCCAACTAAACTAAACTCTATAGATTTCATGTGACCTCAGAGAATTGTTAATCCATTTCAATAGTAAAGACTGCTAAAAGTAAAAATCCACAGTTTATTAAATAAAGCCAGCCACTTACATGTGCACCAACACTGAGTACAGCAGGACAATGCCCTCTTTTGCCTGTCAAGTCTTGCCATGTTTGATGCATTCCAGGATGCAATTTGCCCTCTGGGTTACCAGGGCTCACTGCTGACTCGTGTGAACCAGCAGCTCCAGATTGCTTCCTGCGGGGCCTGATTTTCACCCAGCACGCTGTGAACTCGCTCATCCCACAGATGGATAACATGTCCAGAAGAATTCTGTGAGGGACAGTAGCAGAAGCCCTGCAGTTCTCAACTCCCTGGTACAAAAGAGATATGGGCAAGCTGGGCAGAGTACAACAAAGGGCCGTAAGGATGATCAAGGGACTGGAGCATTTCTCCTACAGGAAAAAGCTGAGAGAGCTGGGACTGTTCAGTGTGGAGAAGAGAAAGCTCAGAGGGATCTTATTAACTTACGTAAATAGAGGAAGGGAGGGCAAAAAGAAGACAGAGCCAGGCTCTTCTCAGTAGTGCCCAATGACAGAACCAGAGGCAATGGGCACAAACAGAAACACAGGAGGTTTGCTCTGAACATCAGGAAACACTTTTATACTGTGAGGGCGACTGAGCACTGGCACAAGTCACCTGGGGAGACTGTAGATTCTCTCACCTTGGGGATGGTCTTGGGCAACCAGATCTATGTGGCTCTGCTTGAGTAATTGGGGTAGCCCAGATGACCTCCAGAGGACCCTTCCCACCTCAACCATCTCGTGATAAGCAATGTAGAAACTGTAGACCATGAAGAGCCCACGTTGAATCGAGTTTATTCTGAAGGACTCTCTCCTTCAGGGACCCCACACTGGGACACTTCATGAAGGACTCTGCCCACGAAGTACCTGCACTAGAGCAGGGGAAATGTATGAGGAAAGATTGCCAGAGGCAAACAGTTATAGGCCAACCACAATCACCATCCACCTCTGATCTGCTCAACAGGGGCAAGGAGGAGGAAGGCTGTTTTTAAAATACTTATCAGTTTTTATAATTTCATTTTGAAAAATAGGATTCAAATTAAACTAATTTCATTATTGACCCTGAGGTTAGCTCAGTTGATTAGAGCCTGGTGCTGCTAACACCAGGGGTATGGGTTCAATCTCTGTATGGGCCATTCACTTATGAGTTGTACTTGATGTACTTCTAGGTCTCTTGCAATGTGATAACATTTTGCTATTAAATAGAGTAAGTAAAAAACCATAATAATACTAAAAAGACACTGTCATGAAAAGAGGAGAAAATATTTGCCTGTTTTACCAGGACAGTTTTATAGAACTTTAGGGGAAAAGAAACCAAACAGAAATCACACTTTTTATGAGAATACGAAGAAAATTATGTCATTTTTAAACTTTTATTTTTAAAATCAGTTTAGTCTATCACCTCTATAAAAGTTTTTTAAAAAGGAAAAAAAATACTTTTCTTGAAGTGGGTAGGATTTGTTATTGTCCTTTTCATGTATGGTGTAGATAATTCTATTGAGCTGCAGATTCCAGAAAAAGTGGTCAAACTGCCTTTTTTTGTTGTCTTTTGGCATGTGGAATTGGTGTTTAAGACAAAGTGCATCACCCCATCTAGTCTAGATGAGTGTTGATTAAGCTTTTAGGTTTAGAAAATTCCTCAACTCTTTTGCGTTATAGCTTGTGGCAAGAAAAATGAAAGATGATTCCTAAAGTCTCTTTAAAAACCCAAAAAAACAAAATAAAGCAAAAAGAAGAGCACGCAAAAAAAAAAAGTCCCAGGAGAAGTAGGTAAAACAGAGATGAACTAGCAAAGAATACCATGTTGGATTTCCTGTACACTGCAAGTTATATAAGAGAACATAAACTATTCATGTGTACTTTGAGAAGGATTGCCTGAAGCATATTTCTGCTAGAAGAAGGAAAAGGGACCTTGTTCTAATGTTGTAGGTTATTCTGTTTTCACAGACTATCATATCTCAATACTCACAAGGCAAAATTCAACGCACAGTATTCCATCTTACATGGGTCTATGAATGAGAAAAAATAAGGCACAAAATTAAGTTGTTCCTGTTCAAAATCTATCTTGCAGGTGTTCTCAAGGAAAAACAACCTGTTTCTCAGTTCATACTTACATAACATTTCTGTGCAGAAACATTCCATGATGTCTAGGGCTCTGCGATACATTTTGAAAACAGAAGCACGTGGTTTCATTAACTTCTATGCTCTAGTCTACAATCCAGTGCATCTAAATCACAGAAGCACAGAATTTTCTGAGTTGGAAGGGACACACAAGGATCATCGAGTCCAACTCTTAAGTGGATGGCCCATATAGGGATCAAACCTACAAAACTTTTTTTAGCATAAGAAATCCTTAGTCGCTTTTGTTCTTATTGAACACTTTAAACACTAGTTCAAACTTCTTTAATTTTTTTTTTAATCAGTCAATTGAAAAATATATTTTCTGTGCAAGCACCAAATTTATGAGACACTTTTCCAAGTTCATCTGGATTTGCTCCTCACCACAATATAAAATTTAGTGGCTTCATTTTACTTCTCTCCTGAAGGCTCTTAAATTCTCATTACTAGTAAGAACTTCAGGTCAAATTACAGAGATACAGCTAGTTACTGGTCTTCCAAATGTAATGTCATTCCAAAACTTGGGATATAACATGATTTATGACAGCAGAAAATAGCTTTCTGTTATTAACCCATTTCTGTTAGGAAATATGTACATTATAAAAAATATAACAGGGCCCACCTGGTCAATCACAAGTATTTGAGAGGTCAAAGATAGATTCAGTCTTAAGATGTCACAATGAGCAGTCCCCTTTCTGTTTTCAAAGTTCTGTCATAACAAATCCTTTATATCCAACAAATCAATGGAATAACTACCACTAATTTATGAAAACATCTATCTGCAACATCTATGAATCATTAAAAAATCATAGCAAAGAATACATTTAACTAAATACATGTTTCCTAAATGAAAGTATGTATAAATACAATGGGATGTTTTATTTCTTATGCTAAGAAATATCTTCAAATAAAAGACTAGTTTTGAGTGGTTCGGTAGAAGTAGTATAAGTGTAAAAGATCATCACCCACCAGCCTATCAAGAGTTAATAGAGAATTTTATTCCGTATTTTTGGACAGCAATAACATAACAACAAACAAACAACTGATATAAACTAATGCACCCTAACGTTTTACTTAATGAAATATGCCAGTATAAACTTAATCTTAAATTTTCTTCGGCTTCTTGTTATGCTATTCCTTTCCAAGGAATGCAGGACTGTGGTCTCATAGAAGCAAGAAGCCTAGGAAAGGCAGATGAAGATGGTTCTGACTAACCACCAGCTCTACGCTGTTATCTTTTTTTCTTAATTTAATGGGAGAATTGCTTTCCTCAAAGAATGTGTCATGTGCCTCACTTAATAAATGTTAATAAAATGCTTAGTGTCTCAGAAAAGTTCTATTTAAATGTCAAATAATATGATAAATAGCATTCTCCATTTTATGCAGAAGATTATATTCAAAAACTCATTTCTCTGCAGTACACTGGCACATCCAATTTCTAGACTAATAGCATTCTATATGGAATTAAGTGTTCCACAGAATAAAACAACACATTATTCTTTTCCTTTCAAAATATATCACACATTTTTACAATAATTTTGACAGAACTCAGAGGGTTAGAAACACAACATACTTGACCATCTCCTTCTTATAATTTACCGCATGGCAGATTTATCTGCTCTGAATAAACAAATCTGACATTCCCAAAGAATGCAGACATGAAAATAAATTAGCCTGGAGTAAGCTGCTGCATAGAATGATGTGGCTTCAGAATGATCCCATTATTTTAAACCAAGACATTAATTAAATAAAAATTAATGGCATCTTAAAAAAATCTGCACTTGCTTAAAATGACAGCACTAAAACTGCCTGGTAGTGATATTCACATTATGTCCATCATGTTTATGTATGTGAACTACATGGCTTTACAGAAGCATCAAGTGCTTCCTAATATCACTCATATGGCATTTTATTTTCAAGGCTTTAAAACCTTTTAGAGCCTTATACTTTAAACATGTCAATAGGGAAAGTATTAAAAATCACTGGTCAGACTATCAGGCTACCAGTTTTCCTTGAATTTGAAAGCTTTGGTAGGATATTAGTCTGGGTTTCTAAATGATGCTCCAGTGGGGGGAAAAAAAGGTAATATACCTTTACAATGACTTATCTTGGAGAAAATTTTTGTTTCTTGACTGCCAATCCGGAGAACTTAACTCTACAAAACCCCCAGAGATAATCCTGTTGCTCAGACGCATTTGGTAAGATCTGTTTCCAGTATATTTTACAGTTAATTTTCTAGGAATTATTTCTTATAGAAACCATGCTTTCTTTTCTTTATGTCAGTGTAGGTGTCTATTTACATACAGAGACGTTTGTTAGGCTTATTTAAGTATTCAGACTGGAAGTCATTGGACAGCAGTGTGAGCACCTCATTCAAGAAAAGGACAAAAGACGAGGGCTCGTTCCTGTCTTAGTTCTTTTGCACCCAAATCGTGGAAGTTGGGCTCAAAAATGTATCTGTGCTTGTGCCAGGGTGTGCAGGGAACAGGAGACACCCTTCATGTGTCCTCTAAACAGCCCAAGTGTTTAAACTACACATGAAGTAAAGGTTAAAATTCAAAGTCGATTTGAAGTAGGAAACACGTGGTAATTACAAATGTATTAACAGGTGATTATGCTCATTCTCAGAATGTTATAATTGTACTCGCCAAGAATCCTTCCTGAAGAAACCAAAGCCAGGGAACAGAAGCACAAAACCATGTGTATATGAAGAGGATTCCCACAGATGGGAATATCTAACAGAATGCACTGTTATCCCCTAGACTATAGTCTTGAGGGTGACAAAAGGCCAGTACGTACTTTAGAGGAGAACTATGATTTCCAAACAAAACTTATATAATTTTTTCCTGAAAACCATCCTTGGTCATATTCATTTTTGAGTTCTAAGGCAACAAGGAGTATCTTCTAACACAGTACTCTTCTGCAAAATATAGAATATAATTAGATTCCTCTATTTAGTAAGGAATAGGGGAACACCTTTTCAGCACTTTAAAACACCCTTTGACAGCATTGCAAGTAGACAATGAAATCATAGTTGTTTCCTAAAAGGCAAAGGCATATAAGGCAGACTAAAGTAACCACTGAATTACTCCTGAAAGAGCACGTAACTCTAACAGCTTACAAAGAAGGAACACAAAGAAGTGAAATAGAAGTTAAAGTGCTACTGTAAAAAAAATTTCCTCTGTAAGTCATCTCGCTAGTCAAAAATGCACTGAAACCTTTCTCCTACTCATTTCTTCTAGACCATGAAATTTTGGGTCAGAATTTTTTGAACAATTTTATAGCAGATGGTTTTGTTTTCCCAGGACAAGTATATCATCCTTCTTTAATAAATACTATCTGGTGTTCTCAGCCTCTTGCATTATCCAATGTACTAACCAGAGCGACTTCTGTTGAGTCAGCCGAGATGTTACTCCTATTGAATTTCCCTGTAGAATAAATAGAAAGGCAAGCTTTGTAAAAAGTCATCTTTCATCAGTATTATATACATATCACAACCTTGCAGCCCCATAATACACTAGTGACACTTACTAAAGTAGTTGCTAGATTTATGCCCTCAGGACTGAGGTTTGACAGACTTTTTTCTCTCTAAACTTCAGCTGAACCACCTCATTTAGCAGGTTGGCTTTTTAGCAGACCGTTTTTTTTTTAGATAATTGGCCAGATGGATGTGGCTATCTTATATTTATATGGCAATACCACAATGGTTTTACGACTAACATAATAATGTTGTTTTGAGAAATATAGGCCTGGTATCACAGCTGAACTCTTAGAAAGGGGAGACACAGGAAGCGGCACACGGGTGCACTTACACAGGATGATGAGTTGAGACACAGGGTGGCACTGGGGATATCACGGCTGTAAATGCTCACCCATGGTCAGCTATCGACTTCAAAACCTTAAGCTGGAAAAAACTGATCTTTGGATTAATTAAAAGAAAAAAAGAAAAAGAAATAGCTACTTACAATGTAGATGGCAATATACATGGTGAGTTCAGATGCTCATTGCAGATGCAGACCAGTGAAAAAAAGAGTAAAGTTATAAGAACTTTCTAGAAAACAGAGAAGCAGATCCTAGACTGAGAAAGAAAAAGACATCAACACGAACCAAGGGAAGACCTCCAAGTGCTGACAAGTCTTCGTAACACCCACCACACAAACATGGAGGACAAATGAGCGCTGTAGTTCTGCATCATGATAGGTTCCTAGGTACGGGTTTGCGGAGAAATAGCAATAGGTAGTTAGAAACAAGAATAAAGAATCAATTCCTTTACTGAAAAACAAAAAACAATGGATACACTGAAAACTAAGAATAAATATTTATACTTAGGATAAACTCGAGTTAGCAGACTATATCCCTAAGAAAATAACTCCAAAAAAGAGAAAAAAACGTGTCTAAGTATAAAAGAGGATTTAATCTAATCCATGATTAGAAATCTGTGAGAACTCAGCAGTCCTGTCCATGTCATGTCCTGTAGTCATAGCTAGTAAGTCTCTCTCGAATGGCACATACTTTGATTCAGGGAACTAAAGACTACCTGTACTGAGAAGTCAGCAAAACAACTTTCTGGATGATACTGCTAAGTATGACTGCCTTGATCTTCAAGAGACCTACAGCCTTTGGTAAAGACTGCTGGAAATGGGAGGTATCAGCCTTCCAGAACACTTAAAACAGCATTTGGCACTGATGTTACAGCAACTGAATTCTGCCTTGAGTGACCTGTAGTATAAGCTGAATAGTTCTCTTGCACCTACTGCTCATATTTGGACCACTAAATACAGATATTTTATTCTTGAATAGAATTTCACTGAGGAAAAGTATATTTTCTTCAAATAAACCTTTTTTTTCATCTAGGCTGGAACTTCTATTATTTGTAGATTCACGAATTTCTCTGCTCATTGCTAACCAAAACTATGCTCTTACATAGAAAATTGTAATTCATATTAAAACGATTGACAGCTTTAAATGTCAAGGAACATGGAAATGTACATGAAGAAGAGCTTCAATCAAATAACTTCATTTTTAAATGTGTTTCTAAAGGTTGTATTTCAAGCAGTCTAGCACAGAGGCTATAGCTTTAGTCCAAACAACCAAACTAAAGACATTTTCAACAGAAATATTAAAATAAATCACCAAAGCAAACTCCAAAGAAACAGTAATTTATTGGATTAAAGCTTCCTTCTATACAAAAATCTTGTACTGAACAAATATCCACTATAAAATCAACCACTGGAGAAAAACCTATATGATAACAATCAGGCTAGGGATGAGTAATAACTACATTGAATGTCTGAACACATTTTGGAGAACATTTCCTTGTCTTTTAAAGATTCAGCACAGTTTCAAATATGTAAAATATTTTTTATGATTGGTTGCATTCTCGTCCTGAAGCAGCATTTTTCTGGCTCAAAGAGAAGGAGGATCAGAACTTTTCTAGCAATGAGTCTGAATGATTAACTTGCCTTATGCAATGATGCATTCATCCAAATTCTTATTTAGGTTTTAAAACTCAATAGACCTATTGCAATAGGAATTACCATATTTTAGAACCTACTTTACAAGGCATTATAAATACAATTGATGGGTTTGCTGGTACTACAGAAATCAGTATGTTTCCAGAAAGACGTTTTGAAATACTACATCTCCCAAAAGACTAGGTGGTAGAGAAAAAGTTTCAGCTTTGTCTTATGACATCTGAAGAAGTTTCTGAAGGCTAATTCAAGTACAAAGGTTGAAAAAACCGAGAATGTGAAGATTCTAGTGTGTATATGAAAAAGGGAAGCAGAAGAGCATGCTTGAAGCAAAATGTGTTAGCGGAATACAAAGGTTATATTCTCATCTGATTCTCCATGTTAGTGTGATGCAGAATCATATTAACTTTTTAATGTTTCTCTTTCACTCTCAGGAGAATGATGATGAGCTGAATTTGTGTTTATAGTCTGGTTCTTAACTCTGGAGGCACAGGCTGTTGATGACAGACTTGCCTAGGGAACTACCAGTATTTAGCATGCAGTTTTCTTAGAATTTTGCTTTATATGCCTGTATGAAAGGTCTAAGTTTTCAACATAACCTAAAGAGCTGAGATTTGTATCTATATTGGACATGCTTGCAAAAGGATCACAGAAAAGAAATTTGATTTAAAGAAAGGAAGAACAAAGTGTCTAACACAGATCTGCACACATAAGCTAAAGAGAATAAGCATGTGTGTTCTTACTTCCTCACAAGTTTAAGGGGGTAACTCCCTTCTCAGTGCTGATTACTGATTAGGACCTGGACCTAAGATGCCTCCCTCCTTCATTCCACGTAGTGCACTTTTCTCTCTAGAGAGCATCTCTCCTCTCCACATGAAAAGAAGATATACTGGATGAGAAAACAAAATAAATATGAATCCCATCCTAAACCTCATTATACTATGACCATTACAATTACCCAGAAATACGTTCCTTAGAATACGTGCTTTCTGACTGCCAGGGAAGCCGAATGGGTTCCAGGACAAACACTAACAACTAAAAAATATACTAAAAATAGAACCTATTGAAGAACTGTAGATAGCGTGACAGATCATATTGTTTTATATTAAATATCGGACCATCCATAGATATCCAGAGACACAGACACCTCTGCCCTCATTTGTTTGGATGCATCTCAGTAATGACATAACAGTGACAAGGGAAGCACCATTTCACTTAATATGTTAAAAAATGGTGAAGTGTTTTAACTGCACCTTTTGCTGAAATGCTGTGTATTTAAGAGGTGGATATTTAATTCAGTTGTCTTGCTCTGTGATTACATTTTTTTAAAATTAGTTCTAATTGAATGCTGCTTTTCCTGCATCACTGTTAGAAGGGCTCAAAACAGAGTATTCTAAAGGTTTAAGAATAAGATTATACGCTGGAGAAAGAGTTAAGGCATGCAACAGGATCAAATCTCTCCCATTCATCAGCAAAAATATTTCAGATGAGAAAAATCAAAAAAACCCACAACAAAAGCCAAGCAAACAATAAATCCCCAGAAAACATAAGACAAATGGATGACTGTCCTACCATTATTTATTTCAGAAAATAAAACAACTGACAAGAATACTCTAGGATTAAAACTTAAAAATCCACAATGTATTTCAAACCCATAAGTGCAGAAAAGCAGCATATTCCTCCTATGGTAATAATTATAATTTTTAGTTAACATTTTGTACCTCAATGAGGAGTTTCACCCGATTCCTTAAATTCTAGCTTCTAATGCAAGTTACTGTTTCATTCAAAATATTGATACTGCATATAGTTTCTTCACAAATGAAAAGGTAAACAAATAAGAGGACTATTCTTTCTCCAAAATCATAAGAATTCTGACTGGAACAGCCAGATTACATTAGCTGCAAGGATAACAGATCTCTAGCAACGAGACAAGATGACCATTAAAAGGATCTTTAGCTGAAAAGTGTCCCAGCCCATGGCAGTGGGGTTGGAACTAGATGATCTTTAGGGTCCCTTCCAGCCCAAACCATTTTGTGATTCTATAATTGTCAAACTTCTAATTATCTCCAGTAGTCTAAGATTTAAAAAGCAAATGAACTGGATTTTTTGCCTCCAAGATTGTTTGCTATGATTAGACACTGGTGTTCCCCTTTAATCAAGACAATGTTGACATAATTACTTAAAAATAAAATTTGAAATAAAATGTAATTTTGGTATATCTACTTGTCTCATTTACATTTTTTTTTCTAGTTAAAGGTAAATATTTCTATGTACTCAGAATATTTTATTCTGTATTTACAGCAATCTTTGTTAGAAACTACAGTTTTGGAAAGTTGTAGTCTATCAGTTCCTTTTCAATTTTTTCATTTTTTTTTTCTCCAGATGAACTTATCTCCCATTCTATTTCTAGGAATTTCTTCCGGTGACTTACAGAGACAAGAAACAACACCTCTCATTAGGGAAATATTTTGTTTCAGTGGATAGAATATTGATTAAAAAATTAGAACCTCAAAATATTAGAAGTAATCATTAATTAGACATAAATATTAGTACAGTAATAATTAGCTTATTATGGTTTACCTCTGCTTTTAAGTGCCTATGTGCAGTAGTTGGCAAGCTGAAATAATTTGACTAATTATTATTCCAGTAGTTTCTTCCTTGTATCATTTCATTAGACATTGTCAGATACCACACATCTGATTTTTTGTTTTAGTATTATTTAGTATTTCTGGCCAAGAATCTGACTGCAGCAAAATACTTTAAGCAAACTTTTCTGATCAGGTCTACCACAGTAGCAGTATGTCCCTGAAAGCAAACTAGTGTGCACTAGATAGATGGTCTGTATTTAAAATGACTGATTTTCCATTTCACTTCAATTTGTGTACAAGATTTTCTGGCAAAATATAGAAAATATGCTCACAGTTTGCAAGCAGGCAGAAGCAGAGATGAAATCATACACTGGCTAGCAGAAAGGAGACCTGGACCTCTCAGGACCCAGTGCAACTGAAGTCCTTCAGCCTCCAAGCACAATCCACAGCCAGACTGGCCATAGGTGTCTCAGTTCAGAAAGTTTGTGGGTTATGGCTACAAAGATGCTATTAGTTCTTGATACCAGTAAGGTTAATTCATGTGGTGATGAAAAATATATTACATTATTGCTAAGCTTAAATTTTTACTTATGCATAGTTGTAAGCCAAGTTCAACTTACTTATAAAAAAGGCATTAATAAAATTATGTGCTGCAAAAATGGTTTTGTTTAACCAGAGAATAAAATGGCATCAACTACTGTAAAAAAATATTTTTAAAAGGGCAAATCAAAATGACCTAGGGGGTTATTTTAGAAAAAGGGTAGCTTATTATGAATGTTTCATCATGTGTTACATAAATCATTGCAGAAAAGCCTGTACTGTAAGCTAACTCAGGGGATGTTGGAAAGGTTAAAGCCTAGATAAGTAATGAATGAGTGAAGGGAAAAAGAAAAACTTCTTCTTGGTGAAGTAAAGTATTGTATCATGACAGATTTTTGCATAGAATAGTTTTATTAATATCCTCAAGCAAAACTTTTCTAAGGATCTTATTCATTAAAGGGGAAAAATGGACTCGTGCTGTCATCACTTGCTGTTTCTACAGTTAATAGATATTTCTTAGTCCAAGGTTTCTCTAGATGTCTACAAGTGAAAAGTAGCTCTATTTCCTTTCTTCCTCCAAGTATTCTATCCTCATGGCATCATCGAGTCCAATTAAAAAAAGAAAAAAAAAAAGAAAAAGAAAAAAGAAAAAAAAAAATACATAGATCAAGATTTCAGTAGAGTGTCAAAAAGAAGTATAGAATCATTCTGCATTATTCATACCTTCTAAGCTCATGTCATTGAACAAAGTTGGGTTTTCGAGAGATGAAAGAACGGCTGAGAAAGAGCCCTTAACTTACTTTTGGGGGTTAATTATTAAATACGCTTATTTTTAAAGCAAACAAGTAACATTCCCTTAGACTACAGAAATCTATATAGATACAACACAATGCTTTCTGATGCTCAGAATGAGATGTCCTTCTGAACAGTCACAGCAGGGACACTCATTTTCGATAGAAAGAAAAAAAATATAACTGCTTACCTCTGACCTAACTAAAGTAAGACTTTTGGTATACATTAGATTAACCTAAAAAAAACCCAAAATGCACCATTTTAACACCTGTTGTTTCAGCTGAAGTATTTTGAATTCATCTATCTTGGAAAGACGTTTGAGACATAGCCTAACTAAAATTTGATTATGAGAAAGATAAGATTAGGAATGGATTTTTAAATTAAAAAGTAAATGAAAATAAGTGTCAATACTGCATTTATTTCAAACGTAGTGAGAAAAACATCCTTGTGATGAAAATGATGAAAAGAAAACCACGATGTTAAGTAACCATCCTTCTAGGAGATGCCTTGATCTATGCTGTACATCTCAGTGTTGCAGAGTTCAGTCCCATATCTTGAAAATCTGAGATATTTTACTTGTTGGGTCTCCTCGAAAGTTTCAGATTGATCTTTTAGCCACACTCATAGTTTCATTCCATCAGGTACATGACACAACCCAAGTAGCGACAATCCACTTGTCATTCACCTGCAGACACACTCCAGGAACTCTCTCTGTGATTTTGTTTTTTAGTCTGACCGGCCTAAGGTTACCTTACTTCAGCCTCCTATCTTTTTGTTACCATCCCCAAATTGGCCTCAGTCTTTCCCTTTGTTCCCATTTCTCTGTCTTGTAGCACAGATAATGATCTTTAGCCTGGTTGTTGGGCAGGCTCTCAATCTAGCCTTTTGGCTGGGCATTTTATGCCATTTCCTTTCTAGCACTTTTGCTTAGTATCCTCTCAGTTCCCTAGTTTTTGTCTGTCTTACCTTAAGCAGTATTATGTCTTTTGTTATCAGCCATCCCTAGCTGTCACTGGTCTCACCCACCTCGTAGAGATCCCTCTGTTTGTATATTCCATAATATCAAATAACATAGAAACCCCGGACCTATATCTTTGTTTTGTTTTGCTGTACTAGAAATTCCACAAACACACAGGAATCCATAGAAGAGAATAATTTAGAAGACTCAATGCAAAGCATCCAGTCACCATGATCTCTGGTTATTATGAAAACACAGATGGATACAGGAAAGAAAAGCTGTTCAGTGTGTTTATATTGTAGAGGTTCTGTGGATGTACCCCAAGCAGATGAGCACTGAGAGTCCTAGAGTGTGTATATGGTGGGACTGCCCTACTGAACAGGAAAAAGCTGATAGATTCATTAATCTATGATGCTTTGTAAATGGTGCAAAACATCACGTCACTACATTGCTCATGTCAGTGTTGGGAATGCTTTAGGGAGAAAATACATGAGCTGCATTATTATTGAGTGCAGATTGGTTTTGGAGTGCAACACAAAATATAGTAAAATATTAAGTTTTCAAAGCTTGATTTTTCGTTCATAGAATTGTTCTACCTGAGATAAATAATTTACCTTTGGCTCAACAGATATTAATTCTTCATCCTGCTATGTAGACCATTCACTTCAGACAGTGAAGAGCTTTGTTCATAATCCAGCTTTGAATCAAGTGCACAAATCCTTGTGCATAAAATAGCTTTCCATCATACAACTTTCCAACTTTTAGCAGCTGCCCCATCCAACAGGCTACAGTTTAGCCACATCTGGGTCCATAAACACCACCTTAGTGACATTTCTGTGGGATGTTGATATCTGAAAGATGCAATTCTTTGTAAGTTTTGAATTCAGTCAGTTCCAGATTCAGTTTCCTCATTCCATGAAAAGTGACACTTTATCCAAATAGTAAGAGAAGGCAGAAAATATTCCTTAATTTGATTGAATTCGAGGTTTCATGCTTATTTTCTAGCAAACCATGGCTGTTTTATTGCAAAAGCATGTAAAAGAGTGCACAAAGAAGCTCTCAAAGGTTTAGCAATTCATTTGTTAAGAATCCTTTCCACAAACACTTACTGGAGGAATATTTTATGTCCATCTAATGATCCAGGTTATAACAATGTGCTCATCAGAATTCATCTTAAGCAATCAGAAATATTAAAAAGTTATGTCCTGTTACACAATGCAGGTTAAAGCCTTTGCAAATTTGGCCTTTTCCCATAAGATGTTTATACTCATCAGTGCAGACATGCTGAACAGTCAGGCTAGCATAAATATTTGCTAATCCATTTTGATAACGCCAGAATTATTTAGGTTACTCAAGTCATTAGCTAGACAAAACAGGAACTGCAAACGTGTGGGGTCTTTTTCCACCCTGATTAATTTTCTTAGTATTTAATCTCTGAGGTTTAAGAGATCCTACTTGTTTTTCTTTTCAGCGATTAAAAATACTTCATTTAACATTTCCATACTTCAAATCCAGCATAGTCCATGCAATTTGATGACTTACATTGCTTATATATGGTAACTCCCTTTTTATAACGCAAACTCTGTCATTAATATCTCAGAGCTCTCTTACCTCGGCGTCTCCTGACAGGAATGTAAATGTATGAGCGTGGTGAAACTGCCCAGTGTGGGTAGTAAAACTCCCACTCACAAAAAAAAAAAAAATGTGGAGCACACCTAAAAATTTTAAAATGATTGAGGTAAAACAAAAGGAGAGGGGGGGACAGGGAGGAGATCTGTCACTTGGGAGTAAGCATTGATAAATTAAAAAGCAGTCAGAAACATAAAAAAACAGTTAAAATGTGAAAAATTGGGAAACAAAAAAGTGGTTCAGAATAGATACTCAAATTTATGATGGGATGATTTTCTGAAACATAAAGCACTACCATTTAGAAGTACTGTGTAGCAATTTTAGTGCATTCTCACAGAATATGAAGTTTCTGTAAAGTGATTCTCCATGAAGTCTCCTAATAAGATGATTTTGAAACCAAAGAAATTCCTTTGAAACCATCCAGTGCAAGCATCAGAAAAGGCCAAAGAAGATGTGCATTCTTTCTTAGCTGATCTAGGAAGAAAGTGTTTATTTTTTTTAAATTCATAATTTTCTGTATCTGAGCAGCTTCATTTCTGCACCTAAGTGGGACCCAAAACTAAGTGGAGAAATACTTAAAAGGGTTGGAAGAATCCGATATGGTAGACACATCCAAGTGTGTCCAAGACCAAGCCATAGGACTGGTTTACTGAAAAGAAGCAGATGCAATCACTCTAGGAAAGCTAAGCTGATGGTGCTGCTGGCAGTGTATCCTAAAAATTTTTAAATACCTGAAAATAGGACCTTGGGTTTTCAGCAATGCGCAAATTTAATCCAAATGTAATACTCAAAATTTCAATACCGATTATAATAAAAGATGTCCCATTTTGCTAAGATTGTACCAGAAAAATGCCAAGTTCTTAGAGTCAGTACACAAAAAAACCCTATATCATATCTGGAAATAGTCTCATATCAAATATGTACGCTTTTTATTAACAGAAAGAACAATAATTACTCACAATTCTAGAACACATCATATGCATGGGAAAAAAGAGTTTGTTATGTTATCTCGTTGTTTCTCAGAGGAGAAAATAAGATTGGTCTTTGGGCAAATCACAAAGACTAATAATGTAAAATTACTTAGGTCAAAGAGCCATTCCTCTTGTAAATCCATGCATGAATATGAGGCATAAATTGTATATTAAGTCTTTCTCTTTGCAGTATTGAGTAAATTAAGGAAAAGAGTTTCTGATTTGGGATCTCTCTATATATTTCCTGCTTTGCTTCCTCTCAGTATTTAGGTTTTTATTCAATTGTTTCATGTTTCTTTTTTTCTTGTTGCTATTCACCTATATTATCTGGAGAGATACTTGATCCTTGCCTCAGGTGAATCCAAAAAATAGGTGTTCACAGGGGATAGGAAATTCTGACCACTTGCTACATGTTGTCAATGTTCAGCAGCAACCTCAGTTATTTGTGAGGCAGGACTGTGTCACAGACAGACACAGAGAAGTTTCAGCTTGTTTTTAGAGTGCAAGGGTCACTTTGCCCACTGCAACTGTCACTGAATCCTACATCATCTCATTTCTGAACCACTGACATACCAAGTTGACATAAGGTAGTAGGGTAAAAACTGTTTTCAACTTGTCTACTCTTTTTCTCCCTGAAATGCGTTGATACACCAGGCTGTCAGACGGGCTATGGGTGACTGCACTCGTCAGGAGCCAGGTGGCAAGAAGAGTCTATTGCAAAGTCTCAGAAAACAGAACGGGTAAAGATGAAACACAGACACAAAACAGCATGTGAAGACTGACAATGCAAGGCACGGGGAGAAAAATTATACTAGTAGACTTCCCATTAGATGCAAGAGATCCACAGTGATCATGACTCTATTATCTAGTTTTACTATCACTCAGGTAAAAGCACTTAGTCAGGAATTGAAGGCCAGGATCACCTTTGGGTTTTACAGACAAAAAATCGTTGCAGCAGAGGATCTTTTAGGCTGTATACAATGTTTGACTTCGGAAACCACAAAAAGGCAGAAGTCTAACAACCTGGATCACCATACTGCCTTGGGACTGGATAGGTATGTTCTGTGGCTGCTTTCTTTTCACTCTCCCTCTCCACTTTTCTTCCTCCAGAAGCAGGAGAGAAGCCAATCTTCTGCTTCACATAGCCCCTTCCCTAAGCAACCTGGTACTGTGGGACCTGAAACTGTACCATTAATGCAGTACAAGTTGATTGCACCACACAGAAGTCACCATTAACATCCAAAGGCTCAAAACCAGTAATAGCAAGTCTAAAGGTAACTCAGGAATCTTTATATAATTTTTTCAGATGTTATTTGCTTTCTTTTAATATAGGCATTATAAAGAAAGAAAGAATACTAAATAAAAGATAGTACATATAACAGAGTATAGGCTGTTAAAAACAGTTAAGAGTTACATCATTGCTGAAGAAATTGTTCTGAGAAATGCCATTCCCTAAGAAGCAGCTGTTTTCTCCTCTTCTCACTGACTTAAATGTCTTCACGGATGTTTCCTTCCAGTATTTGAAGCTGCTGTAGACTAAAACACAAATGAAATTGATATTAGGTATTTACTGTGAAAAGCAGTATTATGTGGATATCAACCGGTTCAATTTTGCAGCGAAAAACAAACCCACAGACCTTCAGAACTGCAGGCTTGTCTGAAAATTCAAGCAAAAAAATTCTATCCATAAGCAAAGCTCTTAGCCGAAAGACACATTAGGATTTCCAGCTGAGATGCATTAATATTTTAGTCAAGTCTTCCATGGCATTTAGTACAGCATGTATAATGCAGCAGTTGAAAAGTTGCCTGACTCTCTTAGGACTGTAATTATTTCTGTAATTTTGAAACCTGGTAGGATATGGGTAACGGCAGTAATTATAGGCCAATTTTCTTAATTAATTCAGTCTGCAAAATACTCACACAAGCAGTAGCAAAAATTATTAGAATAGATTCCTTCCAAAATTAATTCATAAAAAGAGACACTCAAACAATAGCATAAGACTGCCCCTTGACCTCATTAGTGAAATTTACGGTAAAATTAATGAAGTGATAGATATAGTATCACCTAGAGTAGTGGGACCAAATTCAAAATTTAATAGTGTAATATGCTTTTACCAGAGTACAACCAGACAATGCAAAAGGGAAAAGAAAACTGATTTTTCTGGAAACATATTTTCCTGATTAACTTGAACTACTACTGAGATCAAAGATATTTATCAGCAGAACAGAATTCTTTGGCTTTTCATTTATTTTTGACAAATAAAATCAGGTAATCAGAAATTTCCATCACCCTTGCCAATTTTCATTCATGATTCTGTATTGACAGATACTATATTGTATTAGAAATAAAAAGTTCCTGGAGGAAAAGTAAAGTTCCGAGGGCTTCGAAGTTTTGGTTTTTTTTTTTCCAATTGAGCAACAAAGCCACTAGGAAAATGAAAAATTTTCTGAATTTTTAAAGTAGTCAATTTTTTTATTACAAAGCAGCTTTTTTTTTTTTTCTATAAACAGGTACCTCTCTCTCTTACTTCAGAGTCCTATGAAGGCAAGAGCAATGGATTATGAAAAGTTATATAAAATATTACACTGGTAAACAAAAATATAATAACTATTGATGCACTCATAGAACATGCATTAAAACATGAATACACATCTAGAGATCTGGTATTAGCTCGGACAGATTGGTTCCACTCTGTCGCACTTTGCATGGTTATGGTGGCATGAAGTGAATTTAAAATGAGTTCAAAACACAGCATGCAATTATCCAGAACTAGTAACACACAAATTCCTAATCCTACCTTACCAAGCATAATCTATCACCACTGTGACAGCAAAGCTTAAAGATGTTTACAGATGAGAATTTTGTGTTTAATAGTAATTTAGATTCTTTGACAATCATTTTCTGACACATGCAGACCTCTGCTGGTCTGAACAGCTCAGGAAAACTTCAGGCGAAGACAGAACTTCTGACAAAGCCATCCTCAGAGCAGCTTTATTGTGACTGCAATACTGAGATCAGCTTGGATCCAGCCAACAATAAAGGTTAAAAAACATCCCTGCACTTTCTTACTTGCCAGAACCTAAATGTGTAGACAATACGGGTTCAAATGATGCTTTACCAGGGAATGTTCAGATTTCACATTAACAGGGAGTTCTTCACTGACAGGGTGATCCATCACTAGAACAGACCTCCCAGGAAAGTGGTCACAGCATTCATACTTTTACAGACCCAGGAGCACCTGGACGATGCTTTTAGTCGTATGATTCAATTTTAGGTGTCTGTGGGAGGAGCAGAAGCTATACTTGTGGTGATTCTTACAGGTACCTTCCAACCTGAGATATTCTATGGTTATACGTAATGCCCACCCAGATCAACTACTGAAACAAAGTCAGACTAGTTGTGTCTGCCTGTTGTAACCACACTGGAGGGTCTGGAACAAAGGTCCTACAAGGAGCACCTGAAGGATCTGGGAATGTTTAGCCTGGAGGAAAAAAGGCTCAGGGAAGACTATCACTCTCTGCAACTTCCTAAGAGGAGTCTATAGCTAGGTGGGGGTCTGTCTCTTCTCCCAGGCAGCCAGCAATAGGACAAGAGGACACATACTTAAGCTGTGCCAGGGAAGGTTTAGGCTAAACATTAGGAAGAAGTTCTTCACAGAATTGATGATGGACATTGGAATGGGCTGCCTAGGGAGGTGGTGGGGTCACCACCCCTGCAAGTGTTTCAGACTGGATGTGGCATTCAGTGCCATGGTTTAGTTGACAATGTGGTGTTTGGTCATAGGTTGGACTCTACGATCTGAGGTCTTTTCTACCTAGTGGATACAGAATAGACACATCATCAGACTCCTTCACACATGATAAACATCATGTTATGGTCATCTAGGAGATTCCCAGTCCGTAGAAGGAACCCTACTACTACCCTACTGCATCAATAGATTAGGAAGGCCCGAGATCAGGCATAGCTACATTCCAATAGTACCGCATTCATAATAATTATTCATTCAACAGTAACATACAGGTTGCTTCAGCACAAATTGTGGGAACTGTATAATGCATTTTTGTTTGGCTGATAATATGGGAACTTGCACTATCCTTCCATCGTGATCTATAATTAAATACAAGTCTAGTGGGTTTTTTTTAGTTCTGTCTGTCAAGGGATAGAGAAGTATACTTACTTGAGTTTGTGGCTGTCATTTGATCTTGCAGGAAGGACATTCAGCAGCAAAGAAAAGTATTTGTACTTTCCAGTTTGTGATTTATCATGACGAAGACAGAGGAGCTGCCTCCCAGTTCTTTTCCAAAGTTCAAAAAAAATTCATGTTTCAAACTGAGACAAATTCTCCGTAATTTTTTTTTTTTCTTAGCGTATTATTGTAACAGATGACCTAGTAAAGATCAAGGCCATGAGGCATTATTATGCAAACTTAAAATACAGAGTCAAGGAAGTAAAGAGAAAGCAGTCATGGATCCTGTGCTATTTGCTCCCAGTACTTCCCTGTATGCTGCCAGCTCCAAGCTGCTGGAAACAAACATTGTAATGTTGCTGCGCTCACTAACCCAAATGGACTATGCAACCGGGTGAGGAGGATATTTTAAAAATTCCTTCAGAGTCTACTAATAAATAAAAAATCTCAGGCAACAAGGTACTGTATTTGAAATTTCCCAGGCTTGTCAAATCATCTTGACAGCATATCATGCCCTCTTACATCGGCATGTTAGGCAAGGGTGAATGCCAAAATGAGAGGCCAATTATCCTGGCCTGAGAATCTTTGTAACTTTCAGTATTTCTCCAGTATTATGAAATGTTATACCAAACAAGTACCGAAATGGCAGGTATTTATGTGCTACCATGGAGGCTCTTATAGTTCACACAAACTAGAATTCATTTCCAAGAGTACCAACTTTGTATCTAATTCCAAAGCCTGTGTATTTTAAGTTCTGAATGCACATGAAGCATAGGCTGATTAAATTGATTTCAATCATGATTTTTTTCTGTTAGTAGGAATATCAAAAATAATTACTAGGTAAAACACACCCTAGCCATAGCACAGATAACTCATGATGTTTTTTCAAAAGCTTTGAATTTGAAAGGCTTCAGCTGGAATGAGGTGATAAATCAAGATCTATCAGTGAAGACTGACTTCATTCTGTCTTTAGGATGTTTCTGTGACACTTTAAAAGAATTTTCTGCTTTAATTCCTTCCCTAGATAGTTCCCTTCAGGGTGAAAGGATGGGTAGTCTCTATTCATCAGTATTTTGCCCAAACATTCTCAGTCGTATTCGACAAGGCAGGGCAGGTGCACCATGGTGTCCCTACTTCCAGTGGATGGCTCAGGAGCCATGCAATTAAGTGGAAGGTCATTAGTATCAAATACTTGATTGCTCCAGCTACCTACATTCAAACCCATGCCAGTGCAAGATACATTGAAACAGAGAAATGAAAACTCACCTCCATCACCGTAGTGATGGGTTTTCATCTCTGTCTTTATAGCTGTGATTTTCTGTTGAATCCAACTGCTCCTCGTGAAAATTAATCCCTTACACAAGAATACCAATAACATGACAATTGAGACTTCTGAAATGTAATTTATATCATAAACAAACACCCTCCAAAATATATGTACAGAGATTCTGAACCCTGAAAGCTTCTTTTATTAATATTCAAATCACGTCATTGCTTAAACAACATGCAGGATTAATGAATGCAAAGAGATTCAAAAGTCAATTATAAATTGTAATTGTATTTATATATAAGCAGAATTAGGTATTCATCTAAGAAAAGTATTGAGATAATTTGGAGACGAATCCCTGACAACAGCAACATACAACAAGAGAGAATGAGCAAATTATGACCTTTAAGACAGATTCTGAAAGAACAACCATAAAACTTCTTGTGGTTTAATGCTTATAACAAATAAAATGTAAACAGCCATCTCCTTACACTTGGTAATATGTATTTCTTAAAATTAGTATTAATGCAAGTAACGTTAGCATAAATTACTATGAAGTTGCTCAGAGATTTAATTCTTGGAATCTTCCTTTGCCCTGCTCTCAGGATAAAAGTTTAAATTATTGTTTCCATTTCCAAATTGGGAGATATTAATCAATGATATAATACAAGCAATGCTCTCCATCACCTTCAATATTTTTGGAGCAGTTTGTATGTTAATACACACATGCTTCTGTTTCAGAGTTCCAAAGGTTTTTCTAAGAAGCCATCCCTAGTGTGACTGAAGAACTGCACATGAAATTTTATTTATCTTAGATGAAAAATTGTTGAGCAAAAGAAAAACCTGAACATGTATATTCTAGACATTCTATAGGAAAAAACTGTTAAGGTGGTAGTACTTAATAACAAGGACTGTTGAGTTAAATCAGCAACACCAGATAACACTGATATGCTTGCAGAAGGGAAAAGCTGGAGTACAAACTCTTGTTTCAGAGCTTAAAGAATCTCAGCCTTAAATTTCTAAAATCATGACTATTCTCAAAATTCCATTATTATTTGCTGCAGGCAACAGGAAGGAGTGTAATTGATATCTACCTTATCTGCCACCCAGCAAAGTTTGGAGCCTGAGTTTACAGAAATACTTAGAGAATCAGTCTTCCTAGCTAATTTTTTTCACCCAATGATATAACACCTACGTAGGTAATGATTCAATATAGTAAAAAAACCTATTTGCTTCAGGTTATATCAATTTCTAAAGCCTCTTTATTTCAGTGACGTTTAAAGTTCACCACATGTTTTGAGTACATTGCTGAGCTGGAATTCCAGGTTAGCCTGCTAGCAGGTATTGTGTACATCACATAGCAGCCAGGCACTCTTTCCTGACAGCTGCTGTCAGTTCAGCGCTCTGAAATATCAGACACAAAGTATTGCGCAGTGTGTACCTCCATCTTAATGTTAAAAACATGCAAAATTTCAAGATCAATTTACTGTTTGTCTTTCTAGCAGAAACATATATGTATTAAGATACATAATTAGTTTCCACTGTTCTAATGGCTTTTGAATGTTAAACATGAAATATTGCCTGAGGTTGTTTCCCTAGCATATTTCTGGTGCAGGTTCGTAATTGTCTTCAACATTTAGAAACAAGAATGATCACAAATCTGCCAGTTCTTCAGAACAACCTACAGTTGGGAAAACTGTCAGTGTTCTTCAATGCAATTAAAAATGGCCTAACATTTAAAATTATGATTAACAACTTGATATTATCAATTAATAACAATAACATCTGTAGTTCTAACACCTAGGCTGTATTTGTAGCATATTCTTCATAATGACCTAGCAAACATATTAATACCTAAAAAAAAAAGACTCAAAGTTTGCATTTCTTAGTCCACTTGATAATACAAAATAAAAATTAGTTGTTTCTTTCTGCATTTTTACAGCAGAAGTCAATATCAGTATAAGCATAGCTCCACTTGGAAATCCAGAGAGTGATTTTTTCATCCATAAAACAAAAAAACTGAGTAGGTTTATGGTAAGATGGGCTTTTGTAACTTTTCTCCGCCTCAATATAAGCACAGCTCAGACATCAAGCTAGGAAGCAGTCACATAAGAGTAAGTTCTGTCACTCCCCATAGCCCATAGCTCAGTCATTTTTGCAGACCTACCAGTATTATCTGGGGTTCCCAGCACCAAATTATCTATTGCTGTCGAACCTCTTCAGCAACCAGGTGGAAAAATCCAGAATTCATGTCTAATAGATTCACAGCCCATGAAAAGTCACACCCAAAATGTGTTTTTTTCTTAATACTCACTATGGCAAGATGCAGAAGTATGCTTGGCTTTTTGTCAAGCATTTTGTTTGCACAGATTTCATGATGGTAAGTTTGACAATGGATGGAGCAGAACGTTCCCCAAAGACCACAACTGAAAGTATCCAGAATTATATAGCACAGGTATCCACCTTTGCAAATTTTTATGAGACTAAGAGGCAGTAGTCTATTTCAGGTGGTGAAACCCCCTGTCTTTCCCGGATACGTTCTGGCAGAAGTGTCATAACAGAGTAAATAGTGCAAATTTAATACCCTTTCCATATCTTTTGAGCACTATTACTCTACTGTAGAGCCAGAAACTAACCTAATGCATTTACACATTTGCATCTCATTTAAGAAAGTTCATCTGTGAATGTCATTGTAATTCTCCCTCATTCTGTGGTGATGATAACTAGCTAGACAGTTGTTACGATTAAAAGGCTGGAAGTTAACATAAAAGTTAGCTGAGGTAGCAGAACTGCAGTCCTGGTTTCAGCTGGGATGGAGTTAATATCCTTCCCAGTGGGTAGTACAATGCTTCGTGTGAATTTAGCAGGAGAATAATGCTGATGACACACTAATCTTTAGTTGTTACTCACCAGTGCTTACCTTAAGTCAAGAACTTTTCAGTTTACCATGCTCTGCCAGTGAGCAAAACATTCACCTTTTTTGTCTAGTATTATGTTCTTAATCCTGTTCTAGAAAATAAAGTGTGTATTAATCTTCCTATAAAACAATAACACAACACCTTCTAATTATGAAGTTATACTGAAAATACTAACAAAATCAAACAGAAGTTTCTCATTTTAACCCTTTCTTTAGGCATATTTGCATCAAGAATTAATAACAGAGTATAAAAATTGGTTATGTTTTTAGCAGATCAGACTCTGTATTTGAAATACATGACGGATTTCTACTCCATAACTCTTTTCAAAGTTAATTTTAAAAAGAACCAAAGTAATTTTATAGCCAGATGAAAAAGTTACAATGCTTCATCTCTGTCTGCACCTGTACAAGAGTTATCTTTAGGCTACTTGATAGTAGTTAAAAGTCTTCCTAAATAATTGCATCGGTACAAATAAATAAAAACCCCCATACCTTCTTCAAGTGTGTGGTTGGGGTGGGGGGGAAGGAAAAAAGCTTCCTCTCAAAGCATTCTTCCTAAATCTCACAAAATAATTATTAAAATAATAAAACTAACTTGCATCTGTGTTACTTCCTATGCAAAGCAGATGACACAAAAAAAATAAATAACATAAGGAATAAAACAGAAAAGTCAAAGATTATACAAAAAATGCCTTTATTCTTTAACATGTTATTAAACTTACTAAATAGGTAGGTACAAAAATAAAACATACTATGTGACAAAGTGAAACACATGCTTAAATAACACATAGAATGAGTACGCCTCTCTCCACACTGTAAAAAAAAAAAAAAGAAGCACATTTCACATTTTAGATTTTTTTTCTTAAGCTAATCTTACATTCAAAGACCATATTTAATAATTATTGTCATTATTTTACGTGGCTTCTTGTAGAAGCAGGGTTTATTCAGTATAATTTCACCCAAATTTGTGTCCTATTGCTGACTACGGAAACCATTAAAAAGAGTACGCAAATATCAAAAAGAAAAAGATGGTTTTTTCTTTCATTTTAAGATTTGGTATTGAAGGAGTATGTAAGTTGGCAGCAACAGCAATCCTTTGGGTTATGAGAAGGGGTATTGAAGTGCTAACCTGGAAGTTCGAAAGCAAAATGAACGGCATCAAAATTCCAAAGGTAGGGAAGGGATAACGCACATTCAAATCTGTTTTGGTTTCATAATATTCAATTTCCACATTTAGTATAAATTACACAAAGATGCACATAAAAATCTCTATATATTTTATTGACAAACTGCTCATTTTGTCAGAGTTTGAGAATAAAAATGAGAGGGGGAATGGGCAAAATATTCATGAAAAATATTATATCTTCCTTATAAATATGAATCTTTTTTGGAAAATTCAGGAAGCGTTTAGGCCTCAACTTGTGGTTTGAAACCAATTTTGTTAATTTATCTGAAGGATAACTAGTTCCCACTGAAGATGCAATAGGCTTCCTCCTAAAGGCAGGTCTCCTACAGACAGCAATTGTCAGCCCACATCTGTGCTTGGATCAAAACTCCAGGCCTGAGCAGTCAGAATCTGAAATACAGCAGGGAAGAAAACTTCAGCCTTCCGTAACATTCAGAGTGAATTTAAACTTAACCTCTCTCATCAGCTCTGCAGGTGTCAGATCTCTGACCAGCTGATTCCCTCACCACAGATGCCATTTTCCATCGGAGTGCTGTCATAAGGTCAGTGCAATTCAGAATTGCTGCTGTCCTCTGCAGCTGCAGGGCAGGGCAGAAGTCAGGAAATACACTGTGCTTTAACATTTATCTGTAAAGCGTAAAAAGTGCTGCCACAAGTAACTTCACTATGATAAATACTGATTTGTTACCTCTTGTTAGTCAATCTTAAGGCTGGCTACGGAATAAAATTCAATGAAGTCTTTGACAGACAGGTCTTATCATTCTTTTGTTGGATGTAGCATTCTACTTCACAGACCTTTCTTTAGTAAGAAGAGAAAATGATCACAGTACTGACAAGCGAATCTTGGAGCAACAGAGCCAAAACCAGAGCTTCTACAGATTTATGTCTCATGAAGAGATCTCTAGCATGTACGATTTGAGTTCTGACTGAACTTTTTTATAGGTGAAGCATTCACTGTATTGTTCTCACACCTGACATTCATTAAGAGGTAAAGGATCAAAACCTGTTTTCTCTATTTTTTCAGAGAGTGGAGAAAATACCTCCCTTAGGATAATTTGTGAGATTTCAGAAACAAGTCATCTCGAATTAAACTTGGTCAAAAAAAACAAACAAACCAAAGTCTCTTACTGAAGAGGACGTGGTGCATTAAGAATTACTGCTTTCATTATTCATTGGGCATCATCTGAAAAAAAAAAGGAAACAAGTACTCTGATCCATAGAAATCACTTTAGATCTTTTTTACAAGATATTCAAAAGAAGAGATAGTGCTGGATTAGGAAAACAAAAAAAATTACAAAAATCACAATGGATTAAAAACGTAGTGAAATTAAAAGCTTACAATGAAAGGCAAAAATGATAATTTTAATGAATGCAAAACAAGAACTATAAATTGAAGAAAAAGTGAGTATAAGCACACAAGAGGGAAATAGCACAAATCACATATGAATCTGAGGAGAGTGTTCTGAATATATACATTGAAAAACAGTAATCCTTATAACTGCATTAACATACTGCACATCAGAAAGAGTGGATAAAATGAGGAAGAACCAATCATTTCTGTTGAATGCTAGTAAAGGAGTGGTGAGAAGGGAAAGCTGAGTCATCTTTCAGAAAAACGTGTTTTAAAGAATTAGGTTTTTCATCTTTATAACCCAAACCAGGATTAACTATTCCACGTCATTCTAGGCACTAATTTCTAAAACTCAGAACCAAAATTAGTCTTCTAGCATGCAAAACACTGTATCCTTGTAACATCCTTATTCATAAGCTCTTAGCCTGTTATCTGACACCCTTAAAACAATTTAATCTTAAAGTAGGTTAACCTGTGAACTACTTGCTTTTTCACTTCTGATGCAGAGACCATTTTGCCATTAACTAAACCCAGTTCCTAGTTATTTGGCTTGTTCACACAATACCAGGAGAGTAAAATTAGCATTATATATTAAGCTGATATAATAAGTAGACTGGGACAATCGTTGCAGCTTTCCTTATCATGCATCTGAACACCACCTTTCACAATATTTTAGTAAGAAATGTTTCCCTAGTAAGCTAGTTTACACCATCTGTAATACTTTCACAGCTATAGCTCTCAGCAACAGCTAACTTCATTATGGATATTTCCAATCGTAATATCCTTAGAACACAATCTGCACTAAGGATTCTGAGACGAGTTTAAGGGAAGTGAGCAACATTGACAGAAGGGTTATAATCCTGGACTTCAGAAAATAAATCTTTAACCTCTTCAGGTACCTGCTTTTCAGCAACCCATAGGAAACTGCCCCAGGAGGCAAAGGTGTGCAGGAGACCTGACTGATTTTCACAGTCTCCTCAGAGCAGAGGAATTGTCCTTTCCAGCACACAGTAAGGCAAGCAAGCACGTCAGAAGGCCAGCACGGGTGAACACAGAACGCCTGTCTGCGCTTGGGCAGAGAAGATCACGTGTGACTTAGAGTGAAAGGAGCAGCACAAAGGCATTGTCTGCACATGTAGGAACTGAACCAGGAAAGCCAAAGGAGAGCTGAAACTGAAATTAACAAGAGAAAAGAAGAAAAGCAAAAGGAAAGGCATGTGCATCAGTAGCAAAAGAAAAGGTGTGCGTGCATCAGCCGCAGAAGGAAAGGTAGGCAGAATGCAGCTGAAGAGCCGGGTATCACTTAACCCAGCTGGACATGCAAAAGTCTCAGATATCAGATAGGCATCAGGAATTTATGTTTTAGGTCACTCAAAGAATCACTGGTATAGGTACCTCTCCTAGGAGAGAGTAGTAATCCTAAATATTATCATTTCTGTAACAGACTGATTGATTTATAGGAGCTGAAATTTTTAATGCTATATTAAATTAAGTTTCTTATCGAGGAGCATTAGGAGATCCTAAACAAGAAGAATTTCAGATCTGGTGGAAACACTCCCTTTTTCAAGCTGGTCTTAATTTGAAGTCAAAACACCTAAAAAATATTAAAATGCTTCGTGTGAAATGATGATGTGTCGCCTGCAATGATGCTTATAGTAAAAGTATAAGATGCTTCCAGCTGGTTCTGTTATGCTTTGCTAATTTGGTGTATTCCTAGGAAGATTAAAAATAAATAGGAACACTGACATCACAAACCATCGTCTTTTTTATGTTTTAGGGAGCACATCGTATACCTGTATTTTCTTCCATGATCAATGAAAGAAGTTTCCAAAGGTGATATTCGCATAATTACACATGCAGAGCAACAAAGATAAATTACTGCATGTCTAGCAGAAGTGTTCTCTACTCTCACTGTTGCTCTAAACTATTTGGCAGAACTAAACAGGAATGTAGTAGCCCAGATGTTGTTGCAACGACAGGATTGTATAAATTCATGGTAAATTTAATAGGCAACAGTTTTAGGAATTCTTCTGCACTTAGACTTGTATAGCTGGCAGCTGCATGAGATGACATTTAGAAAGGAATGGCAGGTTCTAAAGAACAAGAAAGATGAGAAAAAAGGAGATGGTGTGTAGGTTCTAGGTAGGATAAGGGTTCAAAAACCTTTAAGTGATTTAAGGGAAGATCTAAAAGAATACATTGTTATAAAAATACTTTAATACAATTCTCTTTCTGAAGTTTACGAAGAAATTCAGTCAGACACCTGATGGAAGTTAAGCATGTAATCTTTTTGGGTGCCATTTCGTTTCAAAGTCAACTCAGAGGATTAGAGTGCTCAGGGTTACTTAGCGTAGGCCATCAAAATGAAAAGCCATAGCCGAGAGCAAACATTTCCTCACAGATACCGCACTTTGTTGTTGCAGACTCTTCTAGAAGTATATCCTACGATTTCTTTCTGCATGATTTGTTCCAGTTCCTTTCCAATAAAGTGTGAAATAACTTGTCAGTATTTCTGGACAGTTTGGAAGGTGATGGAAGAAGATGAGAATTGAAGTAATTCAGCTTGTTTTATCACCAGCAAGACCGAGTTACCCATGTGTGTAGAACATTCACAAAGCATCCTGTACGTCTCTGCTGGAACTTCATTCCATACTGCAGCCTTACATGTGCACATAATTTAAAATGAAAATACACTGTTGCCTAAACTGTTCACCCTTTCACCTCAGAACAGTGGCATTATTGCCTAAAACACTCAAATGAACACCAGGTCAGAACAGTCCAATACATGCCTGCAATGTATATGGATACACATACAAATGGGCCCAGCAAATGAAATGTTTTACAAAAATGGAGCTCTTCCTAACCAAACATTTTTGCTAAAATGGTATGCATAAGAATATGTATGTGGTTAAATGAAGCCATACCTGTTGGGTGCACTATTGCCCTAAGCCAGCTCGTAGCCAGAGCCCTCAGGCTGTAGCTAGCACCGTACTGCTGTGTCCAAGTTAATGAGCCCACAGAGCACTTGCAGGTAGGAGCAAGCTGCTTTACATATGGCCAGTCTGAGCTTGTTTTATTTCCTGGAAATAATTTTGCAGGCACTTTTTAAGAGTGAAGGTGCTGTGCTCAAAACTAGTGCCACCAATTGCCATATAATTGAATAGAATATCCTCAAAATGCCAAATAACACCTACAGATCAAGACAATGTAAACAGCCCTGCTCCACTGAACTCAGGAAACTAGGACAGTAAAAGAGATTCTTCATTGAAAGGGTCATCAGTTGAAAACAACAAAATATGGAAAGTCACAGATTTTCACAAGTGCAAATACAATGAAGTTAATAATGTTCAGAGACTAATTTTCTTGGAAAAATGAACTAAAGAATGCATATAGATGATAAGTGTCATTACGTCAAAATGTTCTGTTTACATCCAAAGATTTACAAAGTTACATTATTCTAGTGTATCTGTCACATACGTAGAGCTCACTGGGGGATCATAAGGTGCATTTCAGTTCCAAGACTGATATTTAGAGAGAGGGTTTGAAAACTTTGACCCCTTTTTATATAAAAATTTTACTATAATGAACAGTAAGCTGGTAAAATTGTTTACAAACAATGAATTTCATATTTAAGCTTTTTCTGCCTCAAATTTTTCTCCCCTTCTTGTGTGATCCATTTAGCAAGAGCTGTACTTGAAGCCATTTAGAGTTTGAGGTGAATGCCAAGTTTCATCTCAAGCAGTTCCAGAATCTGTAGGTTCTCGTTTCATATATGATTCTCTCCAATCAGCAACTGCCATACATATGAAGATAAGAAAAATATATATGGTTTGATGACTTTATTCTTTTTTTCCTACACTGAAGAGCTGATGCACATCCTCAAACTCTTCCTTTTTCATCCTTGAAGAATGACATAATTTTTTGGTTTTTACTTTTCTAATAATTTTTAAATTGAAATTTTGTATTCTTGTCACTGTAGCTCCTTCAGCCTCTAACTGATAAAATGGATTGCCAGAAAGAAGAAAATCACAAAAGCCTAAAAATTGAGATGATTTGTATTAATTCATCTAGCTAATTCGCGGGGAAAAATGTTCTTTATTAACTTCTTCTCTGAGGAAAGGAATGCCTCATTAATTTTAAACACATCAATCTGAAAATGCTATCCATGTCAGATAGAATAATGACTGACATTACAGAAAGCACAATAAATTCCACGGAAAATACAATCACCCATTATTCACTGTCAAGTGAATTTATACTCATGTGTGTAAATACACATGCTTTTTTGTACTAAGAAAGCCTTGAAAAGCAGAAATTTTAAGAGTGACTGGAATGCAGGGGAGGAGAGAGATAAACAACATGGATTTAGAAATTTATATTGAGACTGATAAAACACTGACTTTCTCATATCTTTGAAAAAATTGATGCTATCTTGCATACACTGGTCACCCTAGGTCCACAGACCTAGCAACCTCTTCAGAGAAAGCAATCAAATTGGTCAGGTTTGATTTATCCCTGGTAAATCCATGCTGGCCTGTTCCCACTTACTTGTTTTTCTCATTTCTGGAAATGACTTCCATGCAGCTTGCAGTGTTACGTTATATTACTGGTATCAGTCTGTTGAGCATACCAAGCTGTCCTACTTAATTTCTGAAATCTGATTGTTTCAGAAGTGCATTCTTTCTTCAGAGTGCTGCAACTGAAGTTGTCCTTTTGCTTTGTCTTTCTTGTTACACACGGCATGGAAATGCACAAACAGCCTCACTGATTAAACACCTGATCGAATGAAGCGAAGGTGGGGAAACAAACAGTAGCTTCGTAACACATGCAAATGTCAGCTAGCTAAGCTTTTTGGAAGATAGCAGCTATCTGAATGGATGCGAAAAAAACAATCTGTCAACATATCTGTTAAATCACACCCCCACACCACCTTTTTGTAGTCCCTATGGAAGCTTGCTCATCTCATCCAACATTAATAGTCACACTGCGTTACTTGATTTATTGCAACTAATTCAAGTTGAAGGTTAAAACATCAAAGGAGGTTAGGAAAAAATGTAACCTGATCATCCGGAATATGTGAGAAACTGTAATTCTCAAAGAAGAAAAAAAGAACAACAAGGTAAAATATGGTTTATGAGGGGGGGAAAAATGAAGTACTATTATGAGATATAATACACGAGTTACATTTGCTGTTCTACAAGCATGAGTCATTCTCCTTGTCTTACCTCAATATCTACTCATTTCTTAATTTATACATTAAAAAAAGAGGGTCAGCCAACCAGTCAATTAATATGAAGGAAGATCACAGCTGAAAAGACTTGACTTACTAAAGACTTATAAATTCTTATCAGCTCTGTATTAACTATTACAGCTCTATTTTTCTATTAACAGTGGTTATCATTTCTCAGCAAGTACAATTTTTAATGCCTGACAACTAAGATCTATTCAAAGAAACTTCTATTGCAGATCTCTCATTTTTCTCAAGTAGAACCTTCTATCAGGCTAAATTACTGTACGTGACTTTTCTCTCAAAGTTCCTATAAGTGGGAGACCAGTTCCAGAAGGAGTCTAAGAGATCTTTGAATTCAAAGTGTACATTCCCACACCTCATACTGAGATGGAGCTTTCCTTTCCTTAGTTTATCAATATTTGTCCACGTTCTAATCTCTCAACTCCTGGCAAGACATAATAGTTGATTAAAACATTAATGAAATACATATTGGCCACTCTAAATGGATATAATGCACTGCATTTCACAATTAGTATAGTATGTGATCCTATTTCACAAGAATGTGAGTGACTCTGAAGCGATGAAATTACAGGTTCCACAGATTCTACTAAAGTATCTTCTCTATTCATCGACAAAAATGAAAGCAATTTTTGTTCAACTTTCTTCTTGCATATTATATTTTCCACACACATCAAAGGCAAAAATCGTGTACGGCATATTCTACAAATAGCCTGACATTCAATTTATGGTGATGCAAGTGTGGAAAACTCCAAGCTGACAGAACTTTTTAAAGCAAATGGTTGCATCAAAGCTACTTTTATCAGAAATCCACTATTCTTAAATATTTCAAGAGAGGGTGTTAAAATAAAAGGCATCAAGACTTATTTAAAGATGCCAAGAAACTGAATTAACGTTGTGCTAACAGAAAATACACACATAGATGTAGCCCTTTTTCTTACAAAGAACTTTACACTTCTCTTAAATATATTTTGAGACCCTTTCCTGGACCAAAAGCAAAGCTGATTGGCAGGTAGTCCCCTCTATCATTATTTTCCTTCCTGGAGAATGAGTACATCATTTGACTTTTTGCATTCATTGGGAATTCCCTCAACCTGTACATCATTCTAAAAGTAACAGGGATCTCTGACTTGGTCAGCTTCCAATGACTTGTTCTTCTGTTTGGACTCTGTGCCTAGGCATAAAATATTGTGGGACCTTACAGTGAATATGTAGGCAAAGGCACTGATGTCTCTACCTTAACTGCATCCTCTACATCACTGACTGACTGACCCATTTCGTCACAAACCCACATTTTCATTTATTTCCTTACTGCCCATGAAGCAGTAGAAGATATTCTAATCGCCTGCAACTTCCCTTGCCAATTAAATCCTAGCTAAGCTTTGGCTTTTCTGACACCATCCATGCAGGCCCAAGCAATGTTTCCAAGCTCCTGCTGTGCAGCCTCTCCTCGTTGGAATCTCCAGTCTGTCCTTCATGGAAAGGAGCCTATTCAGACAAACTAGTCTCCTGATAAACATTTGAACATTTTCTTAAGTTTAGGATGACCCACTCTTATATTTGAAGGTGTGCTAATTGTATATGGGAAGTCTCAAAAAGGAAAAAAAAAAAAATTTAGACATTACCTAAATTTAACATCTTAAACATCCTTTCTAATATACATGTTTTACCACTTCAGGGCTAGGATAAATTTTACCTAAAATGTACACTTCTTTTATTTATTTCTGAATAAATTACTGCAAACTTCAAACTAGATTTCAGATTTCACTAAATATAATCTTGTATGTCCTACAGTGTTTGTAGATCTGAATCAAGTATTTTCGAAATTCACCGAACTTCATTGACTTCAGAGAATGTCAGATGGGAAGCACTAGTGATGAACAAATAATAAAAATATTTAAAGCACGTAAAATACTAAAAATTGGAAATTAAATTATAGGAAAGACATTGCAAAATACCTAGACTTATTTTAGTTCAAATAATTAAAAGTTATTATTTTGATTTACAACAAGAAAGCTTATTCTGGTTGTATAACTCCCAAAGAAAAAATATCCTAGAGCATAACATCTTTAACAGTGGTAATATATTTAAAATTCTGTTTAGGATGCTGCAGAGAAATAAAGAAGAACAAATAAGAATTTCTTCTTTTAAATCCTAGAATTTTGTATATTCAGTTTATCTAAGATTTTGTTTAAAAGAAAATAATTCATTATAGGTCTTACCAGCAAAAATTGAGCATGATCAAACCCTCTATGCTATGAATATTCCTAGGATCATCTTCATCAAGAATTTTTTTTTTTTTCTGCTATCTGTTGTCCATAATTATTCACTTCTTATATGTTCCAAATCTTTTGGATAACACTGCAGTCAATCAAGTGAACGTATCTTTTCCAGGGCTTCAATTAGTAAGCCTGGATTTTATATTCGCTTCTCAGCAACAGGCAGTTTGACATTTAACTTTGCCTAGTATCGTATATTAAAAATCAAGACAAAAGCTCAATATCTCAGCACCTGATCTTGTTCAGTTTTTGCCTTAATAGACCTAAGTTAATGGACCATAGCTGAAGTCTTATTCATTGATTTGCTTTCTGAAACTCCAGAATTGACACAAAACCGCTTTCAACTAGATTAATTTATTCTGTCCCTTTTTCAAGTAATTTTTTTAGTGCTTTTTGATATTGCCTAGTTGAAAAAATGATGTTTTTCCTTAGTGAAACAGTAGTTACAGGAATCAGCTTTATGAAAATTGCAAGTAAATTTTATTTTCCCCCTTTGGCTCTTTGATTTAAACATACTTTACAGATAAGCATCAGCAACACATCTGGTTATTTTCCTAAAAAATATCTCATCAGCTATTTTGCCTACTACTCCTAGAAGATATTTTTGAATAGTTAAGCAAAAATAAAAACATATAGGTAGCTGTTGAGTTCATCCTTCACTGCAGAGCTCTTTGAATATCTTTGCAGATAAAATAATGGGTGCATAGCTATTTGACTTTTGGATGTTCATATTGAAAGACTTGTTATCCAGAATTCACATTTCATAGTTCTTTCAGTTCAGAAACATTCTAATGTAATTCATGATATACTGAGTTTAAATAACAATGTTAATATTCAGAAGTGCTGATCACCAAATCACACACAGCATTAAAGAAAGAGGGAAAAGAACCTGTATTTCTGATGATGGGCTTATGCCAGACTAGACAGTAGAAGTTAAACAAAACAAAACAAAACAAAAAACCCAAACCAAACCAAACCAAACAAAAAAAAAAATGAAAACAAAACCCCCACACACTTTAGCATAAAGACTCTTCTTATTATTAGGTATCTTACAATAAAGACTCTTCTTATTATTAGGTATCTTACAATAACAGTATCTCTAAAATGAAGATCGTCTTTTCTCAAAGATCAAAAATGGGACTTGAATTTAACCTTTTCACCTCACTGTCCTGCTCCATACAGGGATAGTAGATTTCCCTGCTATGTCAGTGAAAGCAAGAGCCAGGTGCTACTGTCCAAGACTTCTGCCCAGCTGAGGGAGTGATCAAATTATGACAAACCTTTTCTTACTGGTTCAGTAGGGCAACCTCTGGGCAGCAGAAAATGAACCTCTGCCTGCACTGCCTGTCAGAAACTGAACAAATTTCAGTATAGGATGTAGAAAAAGGATAGATTTGAAAAGGCATACTATTTTTTAAGACAGACACATGTCGATAAGAAACATTAGTTGAAGATGCTATATTCTCAGAAAATATTCCTGTACAGAAGACGAAAATTGAAGAAAATTCAAAAGCATATTTTTTGTCACAGAACTGAAATTTGGTTTTATATTATTTATATAACATAAAAGTGCTCCTTTTGCAAAACAAATACACTCAAAAACTTAACCTTAGCAAATTATCTGCTATGTAGTGGTTAAACTGAAATTTCCATCAGTCTGATGTTGTAATGGAATATTAAAAAACTTGCTTTGGGACCAATATTTTAAGTTAAATACCAAAGGGAAACACCAGAACTGCATTCAGGCAGTTTTTTTCTCACTCTTCTCCCTCTATCCAGTGGTTTTTCCCTTTCTTAAATGAGTTTGCCCAGGGGCACCATCATCTCAGCTGAGGGGCTCAGCTGAGCCCTGCAGGAACCCTGTATACTAGAACTTGCTTCTGGAGGTGTATAGTCAGGTTTTGTCCAAAGACAATGGCGTGAGCCAAATATATAAAACTACCTGAAATACACCCACCTCAAACTTATTGTGTTGATTTTGAAAGCCTTCATACAATTGAGCACTTTGACAAAGTGGTTCTTATGGGCAGTAATGACTTTGTATTACGAAATATTATTAAGCAGAAATTTAATACAGTTGTTTGAAAAGACGTGATACATGCACATAAAGAGACCAAAAGTATGTTTCATTCAGTTCTTAGACTTCACAAGACTAACTGAGAAAAATTTATTGGCTACATGAGCTGTGTTTGTAACCCCAAGAACAGTTGGAGTTTTGAATTATTCTGTAAAGGGTCAACAGAATTAATAACTACAGGTGTAACTATGGGTGATGAACTATAATTAGGCCTTTTCTAAATAATAAAAGTAGTCTATAGAAAAGAAAACCAAAACCTTGCTACTATATGCAGCATTATTTTTGAAAGGGTGACTAAAAGCCAGTCACATCCCACAGTTCTGTATGAATCTACATTAATTTTCTGTTCTTCTTCAGCACTCTGTTATTTGTTCTGTGCATTGGTATCTATATGGAAAGTCAGTTATGAGTACTTATTTCATACTGTTCATCTTTTCTCTCTTAGCTACTATTAAAGATCAATAATTTTCAGACAAGGCAAGCAGAATACTGAAGAAGAGTCAAAACAACGACAACATGGCCTGTCCTTAAGTTCCAAGATCACTTCAGAACCTCTCCCAAGTGTTAGTTTTCCTTCTCACTGAAAATAGACAACAATTTTAGCCTACTGGACAGCCAAGAACCCCATGTAATTGTCAAAGAGTTTAAAAATGCCCACGTGAATTTTTCAGTCACAGCCTGAAAGCACAAAGCAATCCCTTTGAAAATACAAATATACGCTATAACCTGTCCATTACTTCCACATTCCTTCAAGGCTGACTCTTAAGGGGACTCTTGAGAGTTCTGTTTTCCAGCCAAACTGGCTCCCCTGGCAAGCTGATTTCATAGAATAGAGAAAGATTTGGCTTAGAAGGAACTTTAAAGATCATCTAGG